>JAKOGI010003469.1:0-52782 GCA_029747015.1 Carnegiea gigantea | reverse complement strand
TATATATATATATATGTATGTATGTATGTATGCATGTATGTATGTATGTATCTATATATATATATATTTGTACATATATATATATTTACATACATATATATATGCGTACATATATATAATATATATATATATATATATAATATATATATATCATGATTCATATATATACTATATATATATATGTGATGCATGATGGATATACCTATGTATATTGTATATGTATATCTGATATATATATATATAGATATTATACGTACATAATATATATACACACACGCAATACATGCATATATATATATATATATCACTATATATATTAAATATATCTAACATCTTCTATATATATGTATGTAGTCACCCCGATATATATATATTCATATCCCTATTATATATATATACACACACACACACACAAATATTGTATATAATATATATACTATATATATCTATATATAGTATATATAATATATATTATATATATATATATATATATATATATGTGTGTGTGTGTGTGTGTGTGTCTGCGTTTGTGTAGTGGTGTGTGTATACGGCACATATCTATATATATATATATATATATATTGTATATATTATATATAATATAATATATATATATATGTATATATATATATATATATTATATATATATATATATATATATATATATATATTTATGTGTGTGTGTGTGTGTGTGTATGTGTGTATATATATATGTATGTATGTTTTATTTATATGTGTATATATATATATGTATATATATATATATATATATATGTATGTATGTATATATATGTATATATATATGTGTGTGTATGTATTTGTTCGTGTGTTTATATATGTATGTGTGTGTGTGTGTGCGCGCTCGCGTGCACGCGTGTGTGTTTGTGTTTGTGTTTTTATGTGCATATCTGTGTGTGCGCGGTCACGGGGGGGTGAGTTTGTGCTCGCGCCCGCATGCACGTATGCGCATACATTTACATATCAAAATTTTCTTTCTATCTCTCTATGTTTATATGATGAGTTCTCCTCTTGTTTGACTTCTAGAGAGCAATATCTATTCCTAAATTTGAACCATTAGGTTCAAACTTGTAGTTCACTGGCTAGTTTTCGAGCACGGTCTTAAAGTCTTTGAGAATTGTCGGTCTCAAACTCAAATCTCAGCAGCACATGTTAATTATTGTATAAGGGGGACCTTTGTGAGATCAACATTTCATGGCTTGTGAGAATTTTAGTGATGAAGCATATTACGAGAGTAGGATATTCTAGGTTTTCGACCACCATCTTATACTTTCATTTAAGTTGGTTCTTAAATCCTCTTTAATCATTATTTTGAACTTTTAATTGATTTGGTACTTGAACTTTAGGAAATCCAAGATAAGCTATCTACATATTGACATTACATGGAGTGATAGAAGGAGTTTGATGTGACTCTCTCTCTTCATTTAGGGTTTCATGTGTAATAGAAGGTGAATTGGTGGACCACAATAGCACCTTGCAGCACTTTTGTTTGTCGCTACATGGACTACAACTTTACCTCGCTCACGATCTCACAAGTTACAAGCATACGGGCCTCGAAGCTCGATAGTATTAGCGTGCACCATCCTGCACAAACTGATTAGAAATGGTCCCCTCGAACCCTCTCTGTATATATGCCAGCAACTACTAAATCGTTTGATATCGATAATGGTTAATGCCATACACCCCCGATTTCTTCTTTCAAATTTTCCCGTAATTCTAGCGCGCAATGTCCACAGTAGTACAATTTCGTTTAATTTCCTATCTCAGTGTAGTTCTTTCTATTTATGATCTAATGTGGTAGATAGTAAGTTGAAAAAACTATTAGTACTTTCAAGGATTGACGTTACACCTAGCTAGGTTGGTGTTTACCTTGAACTCTAGGTTTCGGTAAGGTTAGTTCCTAAAACCTAACTCTATAAGTTACGTTGTTGCCGAACACGTGAATTTTAGATTCTGTCTAAATAAATTATGTTTTGAATGTTTGCCCAACCTTGTACATGTGTATACACGTGTATTTTCTCATACCTTTATGTGCCTAATTGTGCATTTGCTTAACCATAGATACTATAGGTTAAGTGATCTAAATCATTACTAGTTGTACTTGATACTATCCATGGGGGTCTTGTTTGGCGAGGAAAAGTAGAATAGAATGGAAGCAGTACTTAATACCTGGGAGTTGGAGAGGGGACTTGATTCCTAAACTCAGGTGTTCAGTGACGAACTGAAATGGAATCAACATGGACAAAACAATAAAAAAAGGAATGAAATGTAAAAAGAAGCAAATCGCTAATTTATTATTCCAAGTTGAAGATGCACAACACTTTATCAAAAAAAATGACCAAAAAAGAAGCATAAAACCTAATCCAAAATGACCAAAATTGAAAAGGCAACTGGCATATTAGGAAAGAAAGAAGACAATCGATTCCAATTTTTTCATCTTCTTTTTCAAGGTCGAATTTGATGGTGCCAGGCTGTCAGCTTAGCAAATCATGGATCCAATTTCATTATTTCAATCGTAGATCAGCAAATCACAGGGTACTAGCACTTCTTCTGCTCTTCTCCATCTTCTCTGTCATGATAGTCCAATTTCTGGGCATCAGCTTGTTAGAGTTAACCACTCGATTCCAATTCCTCCGATGTCACCGAACACTTGAATTTTAGGTTCTACATGAATTAATTATCTTTTTAATGTTTGCCCAACTTTGCACATGTGCATTCACATGTGTGCTTGCTCGCACCTTTATGTGCGTAATGGCGGTTGTGCTTAACCTTGAATATTAGAAGCTAAATGATCTAAATCACTACTAGTGGTGCTCAATATTATATTAGTGGTTCCAACTGGATTAGGTAGCTGATGGCATACCTACGAATAGGCACTAAAAACTTAAATTTGAATTCCATGTATCTTGATCTTTAAATCTCATTTTTTCTATACTAAAAAATAAAATATTGTCAATATCAGGGGCTAGCCTCTTGTTTTTGACCCCTGAAAAAAAAATAAAATAAATTAATGTTGGGGAATTATATGATGAAAGTAACATGATATACATCATGTTACAAGCCACTTCGTAAATATCTTATCTTGACTTAAGATTTATATCATTATATATTAAATTGAACAAAAATGATATAATTGAATAGTGAAAGAATATTACCACTTATAAATCATGTAAAATTACCTATTTTTCTAACAAAAATTTCACATATCATCTTTGTGAGTAGGGTTCATTTGAGTAGGGTGTCATTTGTACATATCCACATGACCGGCGAATGGTAAAGGTTTACACTTGTTATTTAATCATAACTATTGAAATTTTGCATATTTTAAACCATATAATATCCTAATTTAGGCTAAGATAATATATTTAAAAAGTGTCTTACAGCCATACATATATCATCATCCTGAAAGTAAAATAACGATGATAAAGATCTTGATTAAAATTATCTTGAATTAGCCTAAATTAATATATTACATGAATTAAAATCACCAAATTATCTATGGTTGCAATTAATAACCATCGTTACAATTGAGTATTTGCTTGCTACACGAATCTGGATTGTTGGCGTTGCTATTAGCTAATGGTAAGCTTTTTTTACTTTGTTCTCTTCAATTATTTACAATATTATGTTTCTTTCCAACAAATATTCTCTTCTTGATGTCAGAGTTCAGGTTATCTTCATAGGGCTTGGTCTCTCACTTTTCATGCGGGTTATTTCTCCCTTTATAGAGTTTGGTCTCTTGTCATGGGTTATTTTTCTTGCTTATGTGTAAGCTTTGTAAGGATTGTGCAATGCCGTGCAATCCAATTGGAGACTTTTGTTCTGGTATTTTTATCATGTGAGTTGATCTATCATTATCTATTATCATGTGAGTTGATCTATTTTAATATTTTATATTTATTGTAGTTAGGATATTATTAATGTATATGTTGTATGATTTTTTATTAATGAACTTTATTTTTCTACAAATGACATTCTAATATGATCAACCTTCTCAATAAAAGAAGCATTATGCATGTCATCTTATAATTGTGAAAAATTGTAGATGATTAGCTAGTTTTACAAAATTGATAAATAGCACTGCCATTCTATTGTCCAACCGTCCAAATTTTTAATGATCATTTTTGGAACTCAATCGTAACTTATTTAGGGGATATCACGTCAAAATATTAATCATTTTTTATAATGAAACTATGAAAATACATAGATATGTGTTGGTACTCGCACAATGGATATTATACAAAATGACTGATGATTGTCCTTTCAAATATTAAATTCTGACCCCAATGTTAGACACAAACAAAATGGGCGCAAATGTCAGCTATTTTTTGTCTTCTGAAATCATCAAGATCACTAAATATCTTAATTGAATTAATGTAAGGTTAACGTTTATCTTCCACCATTCCCCATTGGTAAATCCAATTATATAGTTTCATCGGACAAATATTCTTTCTTAATCCTCGTTTAAATGTAGGTTTGTGTTTCTGTACCAAACTACTTCAGCCAGGCAATCTAATCTACTGATATGGAAACTGGACCCATAGGCCATAACCCATCATTTTTAAATCCAAAAGGGAAAGTTATTGCTAAATTTTTGTCTATGAGATTATATATACATAAGGCCCTGTTTTTTTTTTTTTTTTTGGAAAATTGCAAGTGTGGAATGGGTAGAAGTAGAAAGGAGGGAAGGAATGGGGGAGAGTGGTAGGAGTGGTTTTTTTTTTTTTTTTAGCCTGGAAAGGACTCCGGGGTGAGCAAAAAAACCGAACTGGAAAACCAAAAAATCGAACCTAAAAATTGGTTAACCGGTTTGATTTTTCTAAAAAATTCAGTTTGGTCAACCAAACCGAAAAAATTTTACCATTTCGGTTTCGATTTCGGTTTGCCCATTTGAGATTTGGTTAACCGCATGGTTAACCGACAGTTAACCATATGGTTAACCGACAGTTAACCGAAAATAAAACTTACACTTTTCTTTAAAAAAATCTAAATTTTATATTGCTCAAGTGTAGATTTTATAATTATTAAAGATAAGACTAAACATATAATAATGTGTAAATTAATATTTGATGTCTTAAATAGTTAAATTAATTAAAAAAGGAGTGAAACTTGAAAATTAACAATTTAAATTAACGGTTAACCGGTAACCGAACCGAAAATCCGGTTAACCGAGTTTTTCGGTTCAGTTACGGCTCACATTTTTGCCAAACTGAGAAATTCAGCTAACCGAAAGTTTTGGTTTGGTTTTCGGTTCATAATTTTTGCGAACCGACTTTCTGGTTAACCGATTTTCGGTTAACCAAATTCCCAGTTAACCGGTTTTGATCACCCCTAGAAAGGGGTGGGTGAGAGTCGGAAGAAGTGGGAAAGAGTGGGAAGGAGTTGAATGAAGTAGGAGAGTTGATGTAAGTTACGTATTTTGTTTTTTAATGTAATCTTTTATTTTGTGATAGTAATTACCAATGATAAAATTTTTTTGGACTGAAAAAATATTTTTCTGTGTTGACTCGGGTACAAAATACTGTTTCGTGGCCGTTGTTACCCCAAAAAAATGTATTTTGTGTTATTCTTCAAACAAATTACGGATGTGATTGTTTTCATATATTAACCAAATACGAACAACAAAAAAATACACATATATTCAGGCTTTGTTCTTTTCAATTTGTTGGTAAATCTAAATTTACTAACCTCAATCAACTTCAACCCACATCAACTAACTTTACAAATTTCAATTAAAAAATACCAACTTCAATCAACTTTAACTAACTTCAACCAACTTCAACCTATTTCACACTATTTTAACCAATTCTACCCATTATAAAAAAAATTTTAACCCACTTCAACCTATTTCAACCCACTTCAATAAAAAAATAGTTACTTCAATCAACTTCATCCCACTTCAATAAAAAAATACTCACTTCAACCTACTTCAACCCACTTCAATAAAAAAATATCCATTTCAACCTATTTTAGCCCACTTCTACCAATTTCAACTAATTTCACCCATTTACCAACCAATATTTCCCAACAAAAAGAACAGATCCGCAGTACATGGAAAATAATCATCTACAATTTGTGTGAAGAATTTTCAATATTTTATGACTAACACACACGGAAAAAAAAAATATCTGCTCAAAATACACATACAATACATCTGCACTTCCTATCACGAATTACAAATAATGCCAAAAAAATTTACATATTCTTTCATTATGCTAAAAAAAATCTGCAATTTGGCCCCAAACTACAATGCATGAAAAATAAATCTGTTACACATACAGCAACAAACATCCACGCTTTAGTGACCTATAACAAATATTTCGTAACCAACGAAAAAAATTAAGTATCTTTTCCATACACAGAATTAAACCCAAAATATCTACCAGTCATAAAAAACTAACATTGACTTAACAAAGCAGAAAAAATATTATTTCTTCAATAATATAACAAAAATTACATCATCTATAATTTCCGGTATAATTAACAAATATTTCCATAACATCTGAAAAATAAATAAAATTTTTTATAATTGTTATCAGACTATTCATATACATAATTATATAAATTATAAAAATTCTCAAAATATAAAAAATAGTAATTGTATGTAGTTTGGGAAGGAGTGAGTGAAAGTGGGTGAGATTGGAAATGAGTGGGAATGAGCAGTATTTTTTTTTAAGTGTGCAAAGATGTGCGAAAGAAAGAAAAAAGTGAGTAGAAGTGAAAAGAAGTGAGTTAGGTCCATTAGACCATCAAAAAAAAAAAACTTAACATCCTTAATTTGAATTGACAACCTGGGATAAAGTTCTCTTATACACATTCTCGCGCACATAAGCATGTCACGTACCGTCCGACTTAAGAATGCAATGTTATCGTTGAACTTCGGGATCTTCATGAAGCAATATCTACCACTTGTCTCTAGGCTACGTCACCTACTCCACTTCCTAGACTAAGGTGTCGTAAGTACAGAGTAGGTACTGGCTCAACCTGCACACTAAAGAGGGAGTCGGCCTTGATATGTGACAAATCAATCCAACCATGCAATAGAACCCACTTAGAGGGCAGGCCCAACAATCATGTCCATAACCCATAATCACTAGGCGCAAAAGCAGGAGTTTTTGTTGTTAGGCTTGCAAGCATGGAATCATACGGGGTATTTTTTTACGTCAGTTGGCAAAATGAAAACCAATTCTCTTACACGCATTCATACCCGTGCTTTAGATGTCACAGTTTTATAATTGGCGTCACAATTATAGCTTTAACGTTCACAAATGGACTCATCTTGCTAGCTGCTATAGAGGGACCATTACAATTTACAAGCGACCCACCCAATGTCGGAATTGGTTCACAGTGTTTACTTGATTGGGAGGTCTAGTCTAGTGAGGGGGGGGGGGAACACAAAGACTTAGCTATTCACTATGAATGCATGCAAAGACTTTTCCTTATAAAGAAGTGGGGCATTGCTAGAGACAAAAAATCATTTCTTCTACCTAGCCTGCATGTGTGGAACTTCAGGAATTGAAGGAATACAACTCTTAACTGAATAGCATCAACTGCAGTTCTCAAATGCTTGGACCAGTTCTGATTTGAAAAGCAAAAAGGAAGGAATTTCAATCTCACAAATCACAATTGATAAGATTTTCACACAAATGAAAAGACAAGAAGGCAGCGTGGAGATGGGAAACACATCAAGGTTTTCCAAGAATGTGCAGATACATATCCCAATTTTTATATTCATGGTATAACTTAATGTATATTTGACACAATATTGTCAATTTAAAGAAAATGTTGCATTTTTAGGGGCTAATTAAAAGTTTATAAATTTTTTTATAACAGTAATTAGTTAGCATTCATTGACCCTCTATTTAGGGATAATTTTTAGCTAAAAAGTATTAGGAGATGGGATGAATGAGTCATAATCCCACAACATCTAGACATATAAGCTTATTGCGCACGCAAATTTCAGCAGGGCAAGGACCACAGGCCCCAGGGAGCCTACTCGGGGAGTGATTCCTCCAAGAATGGTCAGACTCGTTTGTCAGGTACTTCATTTTTTCGAAGCATATTTAATTTAATTTATTTTTTTTACAAAGTAGAAACAACCAAAACTATGTTGTAGGACTATGAAACTGGGCCTTGGCCCTGATCAAGGAACCCGATCGGGTTTCCTAGCCAGAGTCGGACCCAGCTCCTTAGCGTGGTCTCTGCCACCAGCTCAGTCTGGCCCATTATCTCGGTAAATGACTGATCCAGGAACCCGGTCGGGCTCCTGGGCCAGTTCTAGCCCTGAATTCTAGTCTAGACATAACCTACTGTCAGGATCCCAATTCATTGATATAATTCCAGAAGCACAGATAGAAGCAAAAATAAGAAAAAAGCATTAAACTTAGGCTAATAAAGTCGCTAGTGAGTTTCAAGAAAAACTTAGAAGCTAATTATACTCTTGGAAGTAGACCACTATTAATGGAGACAGTCAAAAGGGACACCAAAAGGGACTATCGATTTTCTTCAAAGACATTTTTGGAAGGCCCCCGATTAATCCTTCGAGTGGGAACCATCTTGACTCCATTGACTGAAATCGAGGATCTAGATTTAGGGGCAATCGTACAGTGACATGACGGATTGCATTATGTCATCGCCCGTCATCACTAATGGCTTCTACTAATCAACACATAAACTCAAAACATAATCATACTATCACACAGTCATGCAGCATATTAGAATCATTCATTCATATAAAATCAAAATACAATGTTCACCCAAAGAGAGTAAAAAGATAAACAATTCAAATTATTGTAACAGTCGAGGATGAAACTAATTAAAGAGTACATCTTTACCAAACGACACTCAACTAAATTTAAATGAAAAGAAATATAGACAAAGGGAAGAGGGTTGTAAACCATCCCCTCAGGATAACCTACTTGAATCTTCTAGAATCCTAGTAGAGTGACACTTTCTTACACCGATGATTGATTTCATTCAATAAACCCTGGCCTCTTCTCCTAGCAAAGAAACCCTAAAGCTCTCTTCTAGATTTTCTAAAACTTTGTTTTTGACTTGACTTTCAATGATTATCTTCCCCCTTAAGTAAAAGGGTCAGCCCCCTGTATATAGTGATTGAGGAGGTTAAGTGAATCAATCTAGGAAAAGGAAACCTAGTTCTGCTCCCATTAGGGTTAATCTAAATAGGTGGACTTAATAAACTAGAATTCTAAATAATTAATCAAAAAAATTAATCCAACTAGAAGTCTACTTAACCAGACGCAGAAAGCAAATTCTACTAAAGGCCTGCTTAATATGCCTAATTAGAAAAGGACTCGGAAAAGGAAAAATGAATTTTGATTGAGAGCCCGGCCGGGTTGCCCAAAAAGAATGTTGGTCAAGAGCCCGGCCTGGCTCCCTCCGTGGGGAACCCTACTGAGTTCTGCCTAATAGGCTGGTCTCTTCCACGCAGACCTTCTTATTTTATTATCGGACCCAGTTTTTTTAGCTTACTACTTTGCTAGGCCCTTGAACATGCAAGTTGGGGTATTATTTTTGTCATACGGCTATTAAAAGTATGATGCCATTTTCAGACATCTACAATCTTCCCCCACTTTGGTTGAGCCGGGGTACGGCGAAGGTCAAAGTAATGGTCTTCACTTGTAGTTGTCTGTCTGGCTATAGAATCCAAGCCTGGCCAATGAAGGCCTTGAGACTTAGCAACCGCCATCTTTCACAGTGATGATTGCCAATAATGTAGAAATCCAAGGCTAGCATTTGAGGGTCCTAAGACTTGGCACTCGCAAACTTTCGCCGTGATGGTGGCTGACAATATCCCCTTGTGCCATGAGCCAACAGTTATTGAATTTTAACACTTTGCTGGTCTAGCGAATCTTTCTCCAGTTTAGCGGGTTTCCTTATCTTTGGAGCGACGGACCTCTCGCCGGTTTAGCGGATTTACTTATCTCTAGAGTAGCGAACCTTTTGCCAATCTAACAGACTTGTGATGAATGTATCCTTTCATCGGCTTAGTGGATTTCCTTATGGCCAGAACAGCGGACGTTTTGCCTGTCTACCCGACTTGTGATGAATTTATCCTTTCACTGGATTAGCAGGTTTCCGTATCGCCAGAGCAGCGGACGTTTGTTGGTCTGGCAAGCTTGTGATGAATTTATTCTTTCATCGGATTAGCTGGTTTTCTTACCGTTGGAGCAGCGTAACTTATTTCCGGTGTAGCAAACTTTTTACCGGTCTAGCGACTCTTGATGGTGAAATGTCCCATTGTGTTCGACTAGCAGTGTTGAAATGTCTTATAGTGTCGGGAGCTAGCAGTGTCCCTTTGTGCCGAGAGCTAGCGATTGTCCCATTGTGCCAAGAGCCAGCGGTGAACCTTAGTAGTGTGGATGCCTAAATATCTATGGACAGATCCTTGAGAACTTAATGGCATCTGAACCTGAAGATCTGTAGCCAGATCCCTGCAAACTTATTGGCGTGTGAATCTGAAGACCTGTAACCAGGTCCCTGTAAACTTGTTTGTATTTAAGCTTGAAGAATGATCCTTGAGGTCCTTGTGACATGAGATATTAAGTTGTCACGTCTTCAAATTTTACATTTTTTGTCTCTTGGGTGTTGAAGTCATCTCCTTCTGACGAAAGGCCGTTGAATGTTAAAATGTCCTGGACGTTGAGGTCTCCGTCTATGTTCAGACTAAGAGAACAAGGTGTCTTCTTCTTCTTCGGCTTTGTGACTGATAACCTGAAGTTGGGTTGATGTCTTTTTTATAAGGATACTTGCACAAATCTTACTTTGAGGATGAGGCTCCACTTTGACTGGGCTCGTTTAAGGCAAAGGTCAAAGGATAAAGGTTTTTTGTTACATTTCTTAATGCCATGAAGATCCATGGTTAACCAGGGTTGTGTCCCCTTCTTGTTGGATCATTAAGAAGACTGATTGCACTCTTCTTCAATCCAAGGTTTCCAAGTGACTAGGGGAAGGACAGTAGAGTAAATAAGCTAAAGACCCATGTATTGATGCATGTGCAATTGCTAGCCTAGGTTATGTATATATACTGATTGTGCAAACTCGATTGTGCTGACTATGTAGACATGATGGTGTTGACCATGCAGACATGAGATGACCTAATCTCGTACACAGTTAGGTCTTATTCTAAGTTTGGGGTCCATTGAATAAGGCCCAATTGAGGCATAAAAGACTGATGGGTTAGCTAAAGTGATGTTATGTGGCTTAGGATGAGGGCTAAAAAGTTTGCTGACTGATGGGTTAGGCTAGGTCGTGTGTCTTAAGCTATCTAGGATAGAAGATCTTTCTTTTAAGAAAGGAGTATCCTTTAATTTTGTATTAAAGTGCTCCCGTTCTAAGGAAACCCCCAATTTCTGTTTATTATGATAAAAGCCCTAGATGTGTGAGAATGGTGATAGCCAAGGATGTTTTTGCTAGTTTTAGTTAGATTAGCTCCAGTCTATTAGAATAAATGTGATCCTTCCTATATTGAAAAATATTTACTGGTTGACAAACCCAAGTTGTGTAGGGATGTGGTAGACAAAAATACCTTTTTTGGTGCTATCTAAAGTAGCATCTATCTTGGTATAGAGAATACGGTTATCTTCCTAGGGGAAAATATCTACCTTGATGGAAGCTCTAATTATCTAGTGGAATGCAGGCAAGCCCCCTGTCTTGCATAATGAGTGAGTTGCCACTTAGAAAGGCTAAGAATGTAGAGTGACCTTCTACTCTTGAGTCATGGCTGAGTTAACAGCACTGACTTTTGTCATGGAGATGAAATTGGAGGCTGTGATGGTTGAGAAGTAATGGCTTGTCTAAGTCTGATTCAATAAGTGCAAGTAATGGAATGCTTCTTTGTCCTCTAAAAACCATCGTTTCATTTCACTATCCTTTTGCCTGGTCAAGTTTTTAGGCCAGCTACTCTTTATTCTCTCTCTCCTTTTTTTCAGAGACTAAAGGACTCAATTGAGATGTTTCTTTATAGATTACATAACTAATGTGGAATCAGGTCAGTCGTAATACAAGAATAAAAACATGCAGCTTAAAGGAGGGATGACTCAAGAAGGACTTTTAAGGTAGGCATCTCGGCTATGGTGCCAAAGGAAGGGAATCGACGTGAAGGCTTAAATAACCTCTTATGAAATCGCCATATGCACACGGGTGATGAAGTTAGTGTAAATCAACAAATTCTTTCCTTCTTTATCCTTGTTTTCAAACTCTTTTCTTATTCTTTTTTTCTCTTCGGGCGGGACCATTTAGTCTGAACTTTTCATTGTTTTTTTTTATATTGCTAATTTTGATATTGATGCCACTCATGACACACTCCCACTCCCTAGTTAGGTGAGATGCAGTTATGGAAGAAACATGCTTTTTTGAAGGGTTCTAAATACGAATTCATTAAATTTAACAAAGGTATTAATGTAGGTCATGAAAGGAGGTCTCCTATCCAAGGCATGTCCTTCAAGCTACATGACTTATTGGAAATAAACTTTTGATCTTTTTCCTTTTTAAGATGATGGATTAAAATCCATAGTCTGTTTTTTTTCCCCCCTCTCATTCTCCTTTTGCCTAACTTGCTCTATCATGTTTTCAAGGTAGCCGCCTCTTTTTTTCTCCTTTTTCTTTTTTCATTCTAGACTCATCATAGGACAAAAGCATTTTAGGAAAAAAGGATGTAAAAATATGTAAAAGAACTAATAAAGAAGATGATTTTATTAATAAATCAAGGCTACATCAGACATGGCTTTTTCATGGGAAAGAAAACGAATGACTAAGACTCAAAACATGACTATAAGGTAAGCATCACTCATCACAGCTTCTAAATTCAACAGAACTCAAGGCACCTTGCATGGAGACATTTTGGGCCTGGATTCAACTATGCTCTTTATGTGAATATATGGGCTCCACTTTTCGCTTTGGTGGTCTAAAGTGGCTAAAATTCCATCATGCAAGCTAAGCAGGTTGTTATCATTTATAGGTGGTTCCAATAAGGATGTATTCGGTGTAGCAACCTAGAGCATGCACCTTCTTACTTGTGGAGCCTTTGTCTGTCTTATCCCTATTTTGATTATTTCCCTTTCAAGTGTTTATGGCTTTTATGGGTGTTTCTTTAGCCACCTCTTCTTCTACGAGTGTGCCAACATTCCTTAGTATTATGAAGTTTTCAAATGGCGTAAACTTTAGATGTTTTGCCTATATGTGGGTTGAGGGTTTCTAATAAACAAACTCACCTGATCAGCCTCTGAGGGTTGGTCCACTATATAGGTGGCCTTTGCCCTCTATCAATTAAGAAAGTCAGAAAATCCTTTGTTTTCCTCCTATTAGATCATTTCCAAGTCCATAAGTGTAATTGGTAGGTCAGCATTGTATAAATACTGACATATGAATTCCTTACAAAGATCATCTTAGTTTGTGACCTTTCATGGGTCTGTAGTATTATACCACCTCATGACATCCTTTTCAAGGGTCCAAAAAATATGATGTGGAAGATGTCCTTGTCAATTTCTTTTAAAGTCATCGCACTAACAAAATTCCTCATGTGATGACGAGGGTTTTCAATTCTATGGAACTTGATGTTTGGAACGGTGAACTTTGGAGGCAACTTCCCTCTTGGGATTGCAATGAATCCCGCATAGTTCTTAAAATAATTATTAAACATGGAGGATTCCTCAAGCAATTGTCCTATTCAATCTACTCATATATTGGTTTGAGAAGTGCTCTTTTCACCTTCTTTCTTCTTCTTATCATCGCCCCTCCTCTATTGTGAGGTTTCTCACCCTTCTCCTTTGGGGCATTCTTGATAAACGTTTGGAGTTTAGTAGCTATCAGTTTGATTTTTTTTCTCAGTTTCATCGAATCTAGTTTGTATTATTTTTTTAACCATCATCATAAGTAAAGCAATCTCGTTATTACCAGCCATTGGAATTGGTGATGGATTAGATTTTGACTTTGACCCTAACTTTGACCCAACTGATGGAGTTTCCTCTAATTGCTTTCAAGATAGAAGTCTGTTGATTGATGGATTTTGCTCCTATACCTTCTTAGTCTTCCCTATCCTGAGCAATAAGGTGGCTATTTACAGAAGTGAATAATGGAGATGAAAAGGTAATAACATTCGCTATGGGGTTGAACGAAATGGTTATTGAGTTACGGCCTGGTGGGGTGATAAGGACTTGAGGGTTTAGGCAAGACTAGAAAGGATAAAGTGAAAATGTTGGATTTAGGACACTGGTTTTAAATGAAATCGGGCCTCACCTTGAATTGGGTCCTAAGTTATACCTAGGAAGCTAACCTATGAGCCTTAGTTAGGTCGAAGTGTAGCTCATATAACTCATTATCCTATAATGGGCCTAAGCATGACCCTGGCTGGGTTTCCCTAGAATGAGCTAGTTTAAGCATGTGGATGGATCTAGGTGGACTCATGGATGGATCCTAAAATTAAGAAATATAATGCGTGAACCACAGACTTATGCATGGGTAAAGTATCGAGGTCTTAATTGGACTTATGCATTATGAATATGATGCATAATGGGATACAACTTGGAAGATTAACAGTCTAAAGGTCTTATCGGCACCACTAATGGACTATGCATGATGAGGCCAAAGATGCATGACTCTTAAGGCCTAAGTATGCTACAACTGATGTTTTACGACCCTAAATGGACCATGTCAACACCTGAACTAAGGCAACATGCTAAGAACCCAAAGTGTTGCCTATATATCGTTAATGATGACTCAAAACTAATATGAACTGAGGTAAACCTTACTGCAAGTACCAGCAGGGTTCACTGTTGGACCTTAGGATTGACCTGTTGACTTTTTAGCCTTTTAATCCGAAATTTAGGCCTAATCTAATACAATCAAACTCTTAGGGAGCCGACTGCGTTCTTTATTGGCCCCCCCGAGCCTAACTTCCTGATTCTTAATCTTTTATCCTCGTAAACCAATTAGATGCAGGCAGGTGCCCCTTAGGACACTGGCTGGGTTCCTCATTTTCCTTAGAGATTGACTCTTATTTGTTTTACATAGTTTTAGAATAACAACAAGCCTATAGAATTTTTCTAAAACAGTCCTAAACTCCTACTAAGATGCAAACTCTTTATTTAGACTCATTGTAACTTAGCTGAGCCTCCTTTTAGGACTTTTATTCCCCTTACCAAGGTCAAAACCTAGTTGGTTTTAAGGTCAAGAGTCCCCTAGAGCTCAATTAGCCTCGAAGCTGCTTTCGTTCATAACTCTAATTGCTAAGTTTTGACCTTTCCTAACCTGGGCTCTCCCAAGACACAATGATGACTTCATATAAACCTAAAGCACTAAAACATAGGTCTTTGTGTAGATGTTAGTTTTAGAAATACCATTGGAGTTCTAAACATTCACAAAATCATGTAAGCATATAAGTTCCAACCTAATCTAAAGTTCTAAGTTACAAGGATTTCAGGTCAAGTTTAGAGCAGTCCTTCTCGCGAAATGAATGCTTCGTTCTATGGAGTGCATGGCAAGCTTAGAAGCTTCAGTTGCTTTCCCATATCATGTGGACCAGAAAAGTGTGTCGTGAGTGGGTGAAGTAATTGCCTGCCTTGTTGAAAGTCGAGTGGACCCACCGAGTGACCAATTACATTCCCAAGGGGTAATATCGAGGTTTGACATAGAGGCGCTATTAATCCCTAGCAAGTAGCACCTTATATTGCAGATATGCCTAATGCAAATACAATTAAGATAATTTTCCATATTCAAGTTCAAATCTCATTCGCTTCAAAAACATTCCTAGTGCAGTTGCCACTGTAAGGACCACGGGCCCCGAGGAGCCTATCCTGCGTGTGATTCCTCAATGACTGGTCGGACTCATTTGCTAGGTGCTTCATTTTTTAGAAGTAGATTTAACATTTTTTTTTTTTTTACAAAGCAGAAACAACCAAAACTGGGTTGTAGGACTGTGGGAATCTGGGTCTTGGCCTTGGCCAAGGAACTCGTTCGAGTCCCCATGCTAGAGTCAGGCCTAGCTCCCTGGCCTAGTTTCTGCTAGTAGCTTAGTTTGGCCCAATTTTTGGACACATGACTGATCTAGGAACCCGAATAAGTTCCTAGGCCAGTTCTACCCCTAAACTCTGGTCTGTACATTACCTACTGTCAGGATCTAAATCCATTAATCCAATTCCAGAAGTGCATATAGGAGAAAAAAATAAAAAAGTATTAAATTTCAAATAATAGAGTTGCCAGTGAGCTATAGAAGAAACTTACAAACCAATTGTGCTCTTTGAAGTGAACTGCTATTGATACGAACAATCGAGAGGGACACCAAAAGAGATTGTTGATTCGCTTCAAAAAGGTTTTTGAAAGGTATCCAATCAATCCCTAGAGTGGGACCATCTTGACTCCATGGACTGAAACTGAGGACCTAGATTCAGGGGCGATGATATGGTGACATGACAGAGTGCATCACGTCATCGTCCGTCATCACTGACAGCCTCTACTAATCAACACGGAAAATCAGAAGTTAATCATACTATCACACAACCATGTAGTATATTACCATCATTCATTCATATAAAATCAAAGGATAATATTCACCAAAAGATTACAAAAAGATAAACAATTCAAATTATTATAGAGCACCGGGATGAAACTAATTAAAGATTACATCTTTACCAAACTGCAATCAACTAAATTTAAACGAAAAGAAATATAGAGAAAGGGAAGAAGGTTGTAAAATGCGCCCTCAGGATAACCCACTTGAATCTTCTAGGAACCCAGCAAAGTGATATTTTCTTAAATTGACGATTGATTTCACTAACTAAGCCCTAGCACCTTCTCCTAGAAAAGAAACCCTAAAGCTCTCCTCTATATTTTCTGACACTTTGTTTTTGACTTTCAATGATTATTACCCCCTTAACCAAAGGATCAGGCTCCTTTATATAGCGGTTCAGGAGGCTAAGTGAATCAATATAGGAAAAGCAAACCTAGTTCTTCTCCTACTAAGCTTAATCTAAAGAAGTTGACTTAAATAAACTATAATTTTAATTAATTAATCAAAAGAGATTAATCCAATTAGAATTCTAGTTAGCTAGACACGAAAAGCTTTCTATCAAGGGTCTATTTAGTAAGCTTAATTAGAATAGGACTTGGTAAAGCAAAATCAAAAGAAATTTTGATCGTGAGCCCAACCAAGGTCCCTTTGTGGTGAACCCGACTAGATTCTACCTGAGACTAGCCTATTGGACCAGTCTGTTTAATAAGTCTAATTAGAACATGACTCGATAAAGCAAAAAAAAAAAAAAAAAGAATTTTGACCGAGAGCCTGACCGGGTTCCCTCTGTGGGGAACCTGACCAGATTCTGCCTGAGACTAGCCTATTAAGCCAGTCTCTTCCACATGGACTCCTTATTTATCACTAGACTCGGTTTTGTTTAGCTTACTGCTCTGCTGCACCCTGAAAGTGAAATTTTAGGTATTATTTTCGTTATTGGGCTACTAAAAATATGAAGCTATTTTTAGGTGTCTACAAGCGGGCCACAAGTTCGACACATTTGTTTATAGCATTTGATTCGATAACTCATGCTGATAATTTACCACTAGGTGTATTGAAATTTAAATTAGATATCTTATTTTTTGTTAGTTGGAGGTAACACTTTTGCTAGTAAAATTAAGCTAATCTTGAAAATAATAATGATTGTCTTATTAGAATAATAAAAGAGACCTCATTATATGTATTTGAAGATAGTTTTTCATCTTTATTACATTGCTCTTCTAATGGAAGCACAGAGAAAATAAGATAGCAAACCTAGACTCATGCAAGTGAATCTGAATATGAACTCTTGAGAAGAAAAAGGCAACAAGAGCAAAGAAGGTTATACCGTGGCATATCTTAGCATAGAGATCGATTTGATCATCAAAGTCACAAATCAACTCGTTGGAGCACATGAAGGCCATGCATGAACAACATCAAGAACAGCATTATTACGTCTATTTAAAGTAACAATTCAACCTACTAGAGCTCATGGAAGTTGTGTGTGATTAATGTCAAGAAGACTTCAACTGTGTCATACATAGTGGCGTACAAGCTAGTAATTGATGCTAGGAATATGTATCTAGTTCACAAATGTTTTTTAACCCTATTTTGCTAATAGTTAAAGAAGATAGGAGGAAATAGGGTGGGCCTAAAAGGGGAGATTAAGATTGGCGGGGGAAATATGTAAAGTTCAAAATTTAAAAGTTTATAAAATCCAGAATCTCTTGGTAACAAGATTGCTTACCAAAATACAACCACTTATATACAGCAAAAATAAATAGACATGAATATCTCCCATAAATTAGGATAATATCACAAGAAGATCCTAATACACAAGAATATATTCGGACAGTATCACAATAATATCCTAATCTAAAACACCTAACTGGCAAAGTAAGTGTTGGAACTAACGTTGACCTAATGCCTTAGTGAATACATCAGCAAGCTGCTCACTAGGGAGAATATACGAAGTAATAACCTCACTAAATAACACTCTTTCTCGAACAAAATGGCAATCAATTTCAATATGTTTTGTACGTTCCTGGAAAACAGGATTTGTTGCAATATGCAAAGCAGCTTGGTTGCTACAGTAAAGCTAGGTTAAAGGAACTGGGATACAGAGAGTGGGTGATAAGGCCGCAAGCGCACGGTGGCATTATAGCAAATCAAGATCGTTCCCACAAGCACTCTGTTGATCTATTGGGCTTTATTCCCTCGAGGTAGGCTAAACAGATCATTACTTGAGGTTGAAATTAAACTAATCAACTATCTAATCTAATGAATAAATAATCATGAAATTAAGCAAAATAAGAAATCACCCGATCTACGCATCAATCAAGCAATCCTTCCTTAATTGATTGTTTTAGAACCTACAATCGAAGTATTACATCCCTCTTTCAAGGTGAAGTGAAATACCTAAATCTAATCAATTACTATTTCTCAAGGGCCTTCGATTTGTTTAGGTTCATTAAGCTTATGATTATCAAATTTGTGGTTTCTCAATTGGTGTAACTTTCTCAAGACTTCACACAATCAAGTCAAATCCTAGGATTCTAGCATTGAATATCACCTTTCAGTTCTTCATCCAATACCCAAAATATGCAAGAGAGTGATCAAGTTCCTCACATGACAAAAAACAACTAGGATTCGATAAAATAATCCAACAAATTGTAAAAGTACCAAATGATATCAACACAAGATTGAGAAATTAACAAGTATTTGTATAAACCTAAGATTAGAACAACAAAACATAATCAAATTACAAACATAAATCCTAAAATGAGAAAAAAGAAGAGAAGAGAAATGCTCGGTCAAATAACTCGCTTGAATCCTTTGATTGCAAAATCGGCATGAAATCCTTGCAAATCCTCACCTCAATTCACTCTCTCTTCCCTTAATTTGATTTTAATTCTAATCTAATTGATGAAATTGAAGAGAGAAAATGGAATGATGGGGATGGAATGAGGCTGAAAACCTTTCATTGTGAAAATTTTGCAACCAAAACATAAAAACCGCCTAGAAGTCGAACAGCCGTGAGAAAACATTATGACCAGGGTGAAAGGGGGTTACCACAAACTGTGGGCACCACCACGAACAGACTATGGTGCCCTCTGGCTGCTTTGCCCTGTTGATGCTATAAAATCTAGTCAATTCAAATTGACCATATATGCTATCCGGATATGACGTATACCCGGGTAAACCATGTCCCTTGTGACCTTTTGGCTAGTTTTTATGGGCTCTTTGGCTCGTTGCATCATTCTTCATCCCGTTTTGTAGACACACTCAGATTCTCTTTGCCAATTTCTATAAAATATCATCAACAAGACCAAACCAGAGTGTAAAACCGAAAAGAAGCATAAAATCACACAATCAAGCACTCTAATCCCCTGAAATGACGTCAAAAACTCATGAAATCCTATGCAAATATGACATTCATCACTCCCCCATGCTTAAACCCTTTCTTGTCCTCAAGCAAACACTAGATAAAACCAACAAGGGGAGATGCACCTAGGGCTCAAATACATAACATCCTCCTTAAAGTACGTAAGTGATAGCACATCACAAGCAAAAATAGCAATCGATAACAACCTTAAATGGTGCGCACGAAACTTCAAAATTACGGGGCAGAGAAGGTTTTGAAAAAGTACAATACCACAAGTTCGATATCAAACTTGATTACCCCAAAGAACCACAAAAAGGACCACATAAGCACATGAGATTGCATAAAGTCAAATGGACCGGTAGAACCTCATGTTTGGAAAATGGGGAATACTCCCACTCATGTGTTTAAAATATAGCATGGGATCGCTCAAGACTTATTCCAAAGATACAATCGACCATGGACTTGCAAAGACTCTCAAACTCTCCACCACAAAAAATGCAATATGCATATAATAATCAACAGGACTTTACTTGGGTTGTAACGTGGGCTAAAAAGGGTTAAGGGAAAGGAGTGAACTAATAAATTTGGGCAATTTGGAGCTATTTAGCCAAGTGACTATGAAGCAACCAACAAGATACCTAAAACCATGAAAATTACCAACACTCCAAACCCTAATCACATAATGAACATGTCCCAATGAATGAAATAAGAAATGAGTTGACAAGGAAGGAACTCAAGTTGCTTACATTTCCAATACCAATCAATTAGTTTTTTTCTTATCTTTTCTCTTTTTTCTCAACATGATTTTTTTTCTTTTTTTATTCTTATTTGGGAAATAAAATGAAATTTTAAGTGATTGAAAGGCATAGAATCACTAACTATCAACTCACAACCAAATACATATATATACAACCCAAACAAGAAGGAACCAAAGAAAATGCTCAATAACATCAATCCCTCAACAAACCAACATACCAAAGCCATCGTAAACTCAATTACCCCCCAAACCACCCATTACATAGTTGAAGTGATGCTCCATAGACTTGGTTTAAAAGTTAGAAATATTTGTTTGGCCAAGGACTAATCTGCAGTGTTCATAATAAAGACGGATATAAACTCAAAGGGTCTAGCAAAGGGGAAAAACATGTAACACAAAGGTAGGCCATTTGGCTATGTGGCTAAAATGTACAATAACAAAGAATGCCTTTATCATATCATCAACTATGTACACGCTAATGTGGTTTTGAACAAAAGTCTATGCAAGTTCTAGAGATGCAAGATGAAGAGTGATACACACGAAAGTACATGAGAATAAATATAATGAATAGTCCAAATAAGGTTCAAAGTCTCACGAAAAATCTACCAAAGTGCCAATTAGCTCATAATATGACTATTATGTACAAACATTGGTTTTAAGGACTCTAAGGGATAACAAAGTTCCGAATCAAGACAATGGGCCAAACAAGAAATATTTACAAAACACTCACAAATTTTCACACCAAAAAAGGATTATAAACCCAAAGTTACCTAAGCTCACTCAAACTATTTTGCCTAGCAAAAACATCATTGGAGGTTATCTCAAACAAATCCACACCGCTACTCCATACATTAGAAATACAAACCTAAAATGCAACTAAATACAACACACCAGTGCAAACAAAGGAAACCTAAAACTACATGCTCTAACTAGTTTGCAAACTAAAAACCAAAATGAAAAACAAGAAACTACCCTTCCCCTATGCTCGAATAAAGCATTATTATTCAAAGGAAAGAAAAGTAAGAGAAGGGAAAGGGAAAACGAAACATAATGATTTCACTAGGTCAGGTGCTGGGTACACCTAAGCTAAAGTCTCCTGATAAATGGGTCAAATGGAGCATCAGCCACTCCATCACAACTTCAAGACACGACCCATCAAAGTAGATGTTGTCAAAGAACGCATGGGCTTATCAAACACTACAGCATAGGGCTCACAAGTGTGGCTATAAGAGAGCATGAATATGAATATAACCAAAAAAGTTAGTGCTCTCTTTAATAACCAAACATCATAGAAAAATCAAAAGAGAAATCAAAGAAAGTATTCCACATAATTTTTCTAGGTGCATCCACTAGGTACATGCAATATGGGTCAAGGGAGGCATTATACCCACTAAAGTATCCTAGGGACATAAAATTATCAACATTCCACCAAGCATATCAAACATGTTGTCCTCATAGCCTAAATCAACATTAGCATCAAAAATCATAGGATTATGAATGGGCACATTAATGTAATACTCAGGGGAATAAGAGGGTAATGAACACATAGGGGAAATATGGGAATAATCAAGAAGATTGGGAAGAACAATATTATCAAAACCAAGGCTTGGAAACCCCTCATGCTTAAACACATCATAGGACCCCTCCCAAGGAGTCATGCACCTTATCTAAGGTATCTTTTGACTCAAAATATGCATTCACAAACCTAGCAACCACCCCAAAAGGCCCACCCACCTCGAGCCCCGTGCACTGAGCTAAAGGGAAGGATGAATCATATAAGGTCAGGATAACATCAGTATTATCCACAGCTGATGCAAAGTCAGATTGAGCATAACATGCGTAATAAGGACATGAATTCATAGCATGATCAGAAGAATTACCTAAGCCACACCAAAAAGGGGCGCAATAAGATTTAGCATAGAAATCACAAGGATCATAAAATGAATATCTATATACACGACTAGCCTTTCCAAGTTTAAATGAATCTCAAGCAATCCACTTAAGCAAATAACATGCATTATCAACATTTTTACCATGAAAACCCCAATACTTAAAACAGCTCGGGTTTACTGTTTAGACCCTCATCAACAATGCCCAAAATTTTTCATTCACCAACACAATAACTACGTTGAGCGAGAAAAGCGCACAAATGTTTAGAATACTTCCAAAATAACTCATGCTCAAATTGGGAGAAATGAAAAATTGCCCTTTTTTTCTTCAAATTTTTTATTTTTTAATTTTTAATTTTTTTGAATTTTTTTTCCAAAGAAAAACAAAATGCTTGGTCAAACCTACTGAGAAAAATACAATATTCGACACTAGTTCCTGGCAACGGCGCCAAAAACTTGAGCCGCAAGCGCACGGTAGTATTATAGCAAATCAAGATCTTCTCCTACAAGGACTAAGTTAGGATTGATAAAAAAAAATCATACCCAACTAAAACCCGCAAAACCTCCACCAATGGGTATGGGGATTGGTGGTGAAAATAGAGAAAAAAAGGGGCGTGGGGGGCTATTGCTAAAATGGGTATGGTTATAAGTATGGGTATGATTATAGGTCCTACCCACTGCATACCCGCCCCATACCTATTTTATCAATACATGCCTCGTACCCATCTTATACTCGCCCCATATAGAACTCATACCCGTCTATTTAAGGTTGTAATTTGGTACTTATACTTAAATATTTTGCTAATTGCTTTGAATTGCATGATATTTAAGACTTCAGCTGGACGTTTGATTTAAAACCATAATTGTCAATGTGCTAATTTATTACTTGGAATGGCAAACTTTTAGTTGTATTTGATGTGATATGATATGCTGTTGGAAGCTCGGTACTAATGTGACATATTGGCTATTTGATATAGAATATGAGTATAAAATAGATTTAATTCTTTTTTTCATCTATACATACCCGAATAAAATCTGCGTACCCGCTACACCCAGAGGATATGGATATAGATATAACTTTACAATACCCAGTGGGTATGGATATGGGTATGGATATTAATTTTGATAATAGGTATGGATGAGAGTATGGCTAAACCCGCCCCGTACCCACCCCATTGTCACCCCTAGATTAGCTTGATCTATTAGGCTTTATCCCCTCGCGGTAGGCTAAGCAGAGCATTACTTGAGGTTGGAATTAAACTAATTAACTATCTAATCTAACGAGTAAATAATCATGGAATTAAGTAAAAAAGGCAATCACCCGATCCATACATCAATCAAGCGCTTCTTCCTCAACTGATTGTCTTAAAACCAAGAATCAAAGGATCACATCCCAATTGCAAGGTGAAGTGACATGCCTAAATCTATCCAATTACCATTTCTCAAGAGCTCTCGGTTTGTTTAGGTTCATTAAGCATACGATTATCAAATTTGTGGCTTCTCAATTGGTGTGACTTTTCAAGACTCTATATAATCAAGCCAAATCCTAGGATTCCAGCATTAATTTTACCTTTTAGTTCTTCATCCAATACCCAAAAAATGTAAGAAAATGATCAAGTTTCTCACAAGATAATAAACAACTAGGATTCGATAAAACAATCTAACAAATTGCAAAGTACCAAATGATATCAACACAAGATCGAGAAAATAACAGGTATTTGCATAAACCCAAGATCAAAACAACAAAAGATAATCAAATTTTAAAAAATAAAACCTAAAATGAGAAAAGAAAAGAGAAGAGAAATACTTAGCCTAATAACGCGCTTGAATCCGTCGATTGCAACCCCGGCATGGAATCCTTGCAAATCTTCACTTCAATTCATTCTCTCTTCCTCTAATGTAATCTCAATTCTAATCTAATTGATGAAATTTAAGAGCGGAAATGGAGTGATGGGGATCAAATGAGGCTAAAAACAGGCCTTTTATCGTGGATATTCTGCAGCCAAAATGTAAAACCCACGTAGAAGTCGAATAGCCGTGAGAAAATATGATGACCGAAGGCAAAAAGGAGCCACCATGGACAGACTGTGGTGCCCTCTGGTTGCTTTCCCCTATTGATTCTGCAAAATCTGGTCAATCCGGGTTGACTATGTATGCTATCCCTGGATAAGCATGATGTATACCCTGGTGAACCATGTCCCTTGTGGGTTTTGGCCGGTTTTTAGGGCTCTTTGGCTTCTTGCATCATTCTTCATTGATTTTGTAGACACACTCAGGTTCTCTTAGCCAATTTTTACAATGTATCACCAACACCACCAAACTAGAGCGTAAAACAGAAAAGAGGCATAAAATCACACATTCAAGCACTCTAATCCCCTAAAATGACGCCAAAACACTTAGAAATTCTGTACAATTATGACATTCATCAGTGAGCAGTAAGTTCTGGAACCAAATGGCTTTGCTAGTTGCATTAGCCATAGTGCAATATTCTACTTATGTTGATGATCGGGAGATTGTTAGACATTTTTTGTTTTCCAAGAGACGAGCAAAGCTAAGCGTGAAGAAATAACATCAATGATCAATAAGTCATAGGACAACTTGCCCTATCTAACTCACAATAGACATGTAATTAAGCTGAGATCATTAGAAGCAGGAGAAAGGATTCCTTGACCAAGAGAGGACTTAAGATAGCAACTAAGTCACATGGCCACATCCCGCCTAGCCTAAGATCTTGCATAAACTAACTCATGTTATGAATAAAGCAGGTAATCTCTGAACAACTGATCGTGAGATAAATGAGACGCATATATTACCTGAGATTAGGAATTGGATCACATGTATTTGGGGAAGTTATAATGTTATTCCATGGGAAAAGTGTTGGTCAATGAGAACGACAAGAGTATACTTGTTGTTGTATCTCAAAACTATAAAAATATGCCGCAAGTGTACAATCGTGGCTATAACACTTTACAGGTCGTCCACGTAGATGGGCTGAATTTAATCACTAGTATTAAACAACTAAACTAATCTAAAATAATCCAACTAAAACTAATTTCCAACAATTGCAAGTAGCCGCACAAAAACCCTAATCTAAATCATGAAATTAAAATAAAAACTATAAGAGAGAAGAAAGAAATTACCTTGATTGCTTAGCCTTACTAGATATAGAAAATTTGAATCTGGAATGAGGGATCACCTCGAGAATTCAATATACTCCATCAACTTGAAAGAGTGATAAAGATTGAAACATTGAATGAAAAAGAATTTTTGAGAATACTAAATTGAAACTAATAAACTTGAATTGAAACTAAAAGTAGAAACTTTGAATTGGAACTAGAACTAGAAAAATTGAACTAAAACTAGAACTAGAAAATTAAAACTAGAACAAGAATTTGAAATTAAATTCAACTTCAAAGAATTCTTACAATTATAGTAATCTCTCAAACTCTAAAACTAATGCTATAAAGAGAGGAAGAGAAATTGATGATTCACAAGCACCCCTATTTGTACTACTGACAATCTCCTTAAACTTTTCTAATTACAATAGGTTTCCTAATACCCAAGCAATTATTTTCTACTTTCCTAATTCAACCAAATTCGAATAACTTAAAAAATTTTGGAAAATGTCATATGTTTGCATAGATTTAGCTGCCTCTTTTGTTCTGTTAGACTGCTTGAATTGCCATTGGACGGCTAGGTTGGTCACACATGGAACAGGATAGGAGAGGAGTAATAGATTGCTTTGCTCGAGATTAGGCCGTGTGCTGGCTTGCTAATGGCCTCCGAACTAGGCCAAACTAATGAGAAACATATGCCTGAAAGTGGCTTCCTTCTTCCTTTTTCTTTTATTTCCTATAAAAATACAAAACTAAACAAAATCTACAAATAATTTTGATTATGAGTAAAAACTGAGTGATTAGGAGTACTTAAAAGGACACTTTTAGTGCCCAAACAAATAGCCCCATACCTAGATTTGGCTCATCCTCGAGTAAAATAAAAGAAAAGAAAGACCTCACCTAAGACACCTAACTCACTCTCGTAGGAATCACGGTTGCACTTAGTGGGTGCAACAAGCCCTTCAAATCCCTAGGTTCCCCCCTAGTGGACGAGTGCGGTCTCATGAGAATTTGCAGGAGATATACTCACAAAATCTTTGAAGAAGAAAAGAAAACAGAACGAAAATAGAAAATATTTTTAAATTTTTCAAATATAATCAAATACACATAAAGGAAAACTATACACACTTGACTAACAAATCACTCCTACAACCCAAATATAAGATTATACACGAGCACAATTTACATATTAAGACCCTTAGTCTCCAAGCATGACACCCATATACCAATTTTTCATCCTACGTACCATCAAAATAGTGAGTCCATCCTAGTGCATAGTGTGCAAGTATACCATCACCCTAGGATTTAAGCTTACAACGATTCGACTCAATCCCACTTGGCTACTTTATTGAGTCATTCACTTGGAAAGCAAGCTTTCCTAGTAGTAATACTACCTCAAAGGGTACCACCTAAAACTGAATGCTTCAAAGGGTACTTGTCATTCCCCATTTTTTGGCTTTTTATTTTGAATTTTTTTCTTCAACTCTTTCCTTTTTTTTTTTTTTTTGCTACATGAAAAGACAAGTGGTAGAATCAAACCATGAACGCCTAAAATCCTAAGATAATGGTGATATATAAATAAGGATTAGACTCCATATTAAAATTTGATAATGGGGTCAAAACTGGGATATAGAGTGACACACTTTGATCTAAGGTCTACCGCACACACTACACTTATATACAAACCAATAATAGGTCACAAAGGGCCATAGTTACTCAAGATGGTCCAATTCCCCAAAAATCATACAAAAATATAAATCTTTGTGCTTTTTTGAAAATTCTTCTCATTCTGCTTTTTATTTTTCAAAAATTTTAAAGCATAGCTTCCCTTCCCTCACACTAAGATCACACAATGTCCGCTTTATGATCAATGAGCGTTTAAAAAAAAAATAGTAAATAATAGACACAATATACACAATATACAAGGGATAGAACAATAGTACCAGCTCGGGTGAAGAATTACAACTAAGTTATAGCCTCCTAAAATTTGTTTATATAGAGACTCATAGAGCATCAGCCACTCCATATCAAGCTGGAGATTGCTACTCAAATCAAAATCCATTAGTGATCATAGCAGCTTATCAAATAAACAAGAAGAACTCTCAATAGAATAAATATAGTAAAAAAAAGAGACTTGGTGCCAAATAGAGTATATCCATAATATCAACGTAGCACAATTGAGGGGCCATTTCAACTTATCAAATTGTTGGGCCCAAATGTCCAACAAAGAGATATACTCAAACTTAACCAACAAGGGGTCATCGGCCTAGAAATTTGATCGTTATGAATGAACTGTCTAGGAAAAATTGTGGTCCTAAGTCCATAAGTCATTTGATTTCAATATACTCAAGAGTCTGGTCCAAAAACAGTCATAGGCACAAAGTTTTAGGCTCCAAAAATTCAGACTTGGATTTCTCGAGGATTAGGTCACGAATGATGGGGTCAAAAGAAAAGGATTTATATTGAACACAAAAAGTTACATCCAAACCTTCATTTTTATCCAGACCATATGAAAAAGATTCATATTCCACAAAAAGAACATCATCATCAATTCGAAAGGAGTGGGCTCAACCACTACCTCACATGACTATTGTAACAAATATCTTCTAACTCATCTATCTCATAATGCTCGTCTTCAGTTGTGATTTTCAGATCTAATTCACTAGCATTCTCAAATTTTTCACCCTCCTCAAACTCAAAATAGTCATTAAAAGGGGCGGATGGGTTGACAAAAATTAGGACATCCTCAGTGACATCTCTAGGTGAGCTAAACTCAGGTTCAAAGTTAGGGTATAGAGACACAGAGTGATCACTTGTTCTAGGCTAGGAAAAGAAATATCATCAACTAAATTAGGCTTACTGAGATGAGATGGTTCAAAATCATCAAAAAGACTAACTTCAAGTTTAGGAGATTCTAAACTAGAATCAGGCTCATTATAATCTTCCCTATTACGATTGAAATAATGAAAATACTCAACAATTCTCTCTTTCATAGTCTCTATCATTTTGTTAGTCATTTCATTTATTGTCTTTCCAAGACCTGCACAGGTAGCATCCATATAATCACGATAAGGATAATTGTAAGCACTATGATCAGAAGACTCACAATAATCACACAAAATAAGGGGCATACAAGAGTAAATTAGTGGTCGTATGAATCTATAAAGTGATCCTGGTTGTGAGCATTAGCTGGGAAAACATACTCGCCATGAGTAGGGTATCCTATATAAGGTCTCTATCTTGTTCAAACTCATAAGTGCCCCCAGCTAACTTTTCAAAAAAAATCTCAATCCTCATCTTGAGTTCTCAACAATAATCCTAATAAACCTCTAGGGTACATAGACTCAATATGACCTCGGAATTCAACATTCTAACCCACAGTTTTTCCATTTTTGAAAACTTTGGTTCAACTGAGCGCGATAATCGTTAAGTCTCGACAGATAACTCCAACATGCTCAACTTGTTGGATTAAAAACTGGCATTTTTGAAACTCTTTTTTCAATTATAAGAATTTTTTAACTTTTTTTAGATTTTCAATTTTATGTCAATTTTTTTAGGTTTTTTAAAAGGGGGGAAATCAATGACTCTAACACACTAATTCATAAATAATTCCTAAAACAAAAACAAGACACTTAGATAGTTAAATTAACAAAACAAAATAAACTAATAAAAATAAAATTGTCACCAATAGAAAAGAAAGACTAAAAGGACCTAAAAAACAAGAAGTAACCTAACACAAAAAACTGAAAAGAAGCACAAATACAAAGCACAAGCATCATTTTCTTGATGGATGAATACTAAAATAGAAACTAAGTTAAACTGTTGCATAAAAAACAGAGTTTTAACATTTATAAACCCCAAGTGCAAGGTGTATCGTTGAGTACTTGGGGTGTCGTCCGCAGGGAATTGTGTTTCCAACTACCAGAGCTAATTAAAGCGTCTCAAGCTAGGCAGGATCAAAGGGTGAGAAGGGGAAACTAAACTACGCTACAAACACAGAAACGGGCGACTTGGAGTTGTGATTTTACCAATGGATGAACTAACTAATCAAGACGAGTCCTAACCTACCCAAACTACGCTACGAACAAGAGATGGTCGGTTGTACCATCAAAGACCACCCAAGCCCTCTCTCAAGGGTCATGAGCTAGTCTAGTTAGTCTAACCGCCTATTTTCATGGGGTTAGCCCAACTAGACCACAAAACTAGCAACCCCGGACCTAACTCGATTCGGATACTATTCTCATGTCCCGAACTCACCATTCCCTCTCCCACACTAGCAAATTGACCTCACCTCTCAGCATAAGTCAATCGCCCAAAAATATGGATGAAAACCCTCTCAGGCATTTCATCGAACACTTGGCGGGCGTGAAGGAAAACTCTAGGTTCTAAGCATGGATTGAGTATGGTTAGGCCAAATACAAGATTAATTAGCCATCAAGAGGCTAATCACAACCTAAGCCAACACAATCTACCAACAAAATATCAAGAACACAACAAAACCTAAACTAACAAATAAGAACAAGAACATGAAGAACAAAGCAAAGAGAATGAATTAAAACGAATCTAAACAAGTAAATAACATAAATTAACAACAAAAACTAAACATATAAACTAAACAAAGCGAATACAAGAATTAAAACAACAAAACACAAACAAGAACAACAATGAAATAATAGAGAAAGGGGGAGAAAACTTAGTCTTGAATTGATGAAGGAACTTGAAATCCAAAGGTTGAATCCAATGTTACAATCTTCAATCCTAAACTAATCTCCCTTATTAACTAAAATCTACCCTAAACTAACCTAGAAAATCGCCAGAGCAAAAGCCCCAAACGACAAAACGAACGAACCCCCCCAACGAACGCCCGAACGAAGTCTTAAAAAAATAAAAAAAACCGAGTGCCCGACGATCTGGGGAGGTGGCACGACCGTGCCATGTGGCACGGCCACACCGTGCCACATTGCTGGCACGGTGGTCCGTCTCCCCCGGTTTTGCCCCATTTTGCCGGTTTTCGTCGGTTTTCGCTGTTTTGTCCCGTCTTCGTCCCTTCTTGCGACGTTTGCTTGATTTGGAGTTATTTTCTACAAAATATAAATAAAACAAGGTAAAATCCTATAAATTAAGTTATTATACGAGCAAAAAGTGGGTGAAAGAAGCACGTAAAATGGGTAAATTTACCGTTCAACACACCCCCACACCTATCTTTTGCTCGTCCTCGAGCAAAATAAAAGAAAAACTAAAGTAAACAACTAACTCACTTTCGTAGGAATCACGGTTGCATTTAGCGTATGCAACAAGCCCTTTAAACCTCTTGGTTACCCCAAGTGGACGAGTAAGGTCTCGTGAGGGTTTGCAGAAGATATACCCACAAAATCTCAAAAAGGAAAAACAAAGAAAAGAGAAACAAAAATCGAAAAATAAAAATGGCAAAACACAATATATACATTGGGATAAACTGTACACAATCGAATCAACCAAAACCACCTAGTAGCTCAAATATCAGTCTGTACACAAGCATTATATGCATTTCAGGGCACATCATCTCAAAGAATGGCATCCAGACATCAACTTTTCACCCCACGCCGCATGAAAATAATGAATCCATCCTGGTGCCTGTGTGCAAGTGTATCATCATCCTAACACTAAGCCTACCAAAATCAAACTCAATCCCACGCAATTGACACAAGCTACCTTTTTGAATGGCTAGCATGGAAAGCAGGCTTCCCCAGTAGCAGTATTGCCTCAAAGGGTAACACCCAGTAGCGCATGCCTCAAAGGGGTACTTGTCATTTCCAACTCTTTTCTTCCCCACTTTCTTTTCTTTCCATTATTATCATTATACAAACTCATGTCACGCCTCAAAGGGATGCACCCAGTGGCGCTTGAATTTGTTTTTTTTTTTTTTTGCTTTTGTTTTGGAAAAAGGGGGTGCCAGCGCATATAAAGGGAACTGTGCAGTAGACAGTGGGAGAGTCGATTGTGGAAGACTAAGAATGAAGGATGATGACAATACATGAATTCAGGACTGGATTGCAAAATTACGATGGACTGTTGGGGTTAGAGCTGAGGTCTAAAACGACAGATTGGGGATGAATATCCATCATGCACATTATACTTATATACGAGCTAATAGTCAAGGTACCGGAGATTAAGACTGATCTAAATAGTACAAAACTCCCCTAAATGCAAAAAGAAAAGAAAAATTTAAACAAAAAGGAGAAAAATTGAAAAATTTACACAAAAATGAAAAATTTTCACAAAAATAAGAAGAAAAAGGGGAGATGACCCCACCCCCACACCTAAATCTCACAATGTCCTCATTGGGAGCCGTGAGTCATCACCAACACACAAAAATAAAGAAAACAAAATCAAACACAAGAAAAACAAAAGACGACAAAAATATACACAAGCGAACACACTCTTCCAAAAATACAATCTCACCCAAAACAATAACACGATCACACATAAATACAAACTAACACCACCAAAAATAAATTTAGACCAATCCAACAACACCACCAATCACAACACAATAAAAATCCACAAAAACACAAAAATGGTGATCATGGCCAACAGCGGCTCAACAACATCCACATTTCACCACAAGATGATCACCAACCAAAAACACAATCCTAATATTCACAACTAAACAAAAACAAAAAGGAAAGAAAAGAAAAATAAAAAGAAGGGGGGGAGAAGAGTGAGAACGATTATACCAGGTCGGGTACTGAATGTACCCGAACTATGCCATGACGGCTTAAGGAGCATCAGCCACTCCTTGCCGCTCAAGATGCGAGTCGTCAGCTCGGATGCAGTCAAAGCTCTCAAGAGCTTATCATGCATAGCTGCATGTAGCTCGGAATGGTGTGAGTAAGGGAACACTGGTAAAGATGGAGCAAACAAAGTTAGTGCCCTCTTAAACTCACCAAATACCTGTGAGAAATCAGCAGAAAAATCAAATGCAATAGTCAAACCGATTTCTCCAGGCATGCCCTCTAGGTACGGACGAGAAGGATCAAGGAGGGGGTCATACCCTCTAAAAGTACCTAGAGACTTACGGCAGGCAGCCTCATTCCCCTCAAGTATCACAAGAGGATCGATAAGCGACAAATCACAACACTTAGGGGAATGGGAGGGTGGTGAACATGAATAGGAAGCATGGGATGTATCAAGAGAGGTGGAAGATATATTATCAACAAAATCAGGACTAGTTGGCCCTGCAACCACAACATCCATGCATGAAGTCCCTGTGGGAGTCCCATAAAAAGTATGCACCTCAATAGAAACATTGTCGGACTCAGACCAAGTATCATCCTCCTCAACACTAGCGCTAACGCCAAAGGTCTCACCTACCTCGAACTCCGTCGACTGAGCTAAAGGGGAAGGTGTATCAGGAAAGGTCATGATAAGCGCAGTGTTGTCCGAAAGGGTATTAGGAAAGGATGAAGCAACAGTGAGTGAAGTGGTCAAGGGAGGGTCAAGTACGTCCTCTAGTCCGGACTGTAGAGGAGGAAAAGACGCACCATCATCATACAGATTGACATCAAGTCTAGGAGCATTAGAACTAGGGTCAGTCTCGGGTGATAGGTCATACTCCCGCATTTTATTAACAAACTCAGCAAACTCAACTTGTTGCCTATTCATTGTCTCTATCATATTGCTAAGTCTAGCAAAGCCTTCATTAGAAATATGATAGGGACAAGAAGTACTGGCGTGGTCAGAACAATGGCAAATTTCGCACACAGGAGGGGCATAATTAGGGATGCAAGGGGGTGGGGTACAAGAATCAGAACAACTAGTTTCAAATTCATAAGTATCCCAAGCCAACCACTCAAGTAATTCCCAAGCTTCATCAACATTTCGAGCATAGAAATCCCAATGCTCCAAAAGAACATGGGTCTCACAATTCACACCCTCATCAACAACATGCAATATTTCCCATTTCCCATATAAACATCCATAAGAAGCACATTGAGCAAGATAAGCATGTAAACGATCCCAATAACGGTAAAATAATTCTTGCTCACATTGGGGAAAATGGAAAATTGCCATTGAAATTTTTTTTTTTTTTTTTTTTTTTTGGATTTTCAAAAGGCCTAGCCTCGAATGCTGAAGTAAACCCTAATATTGAAAAAGGCCAATTCCCCGGCAACGGCGCCAAAAACTTGTTGCATAAAAAACAGAGTTTTAACATTTATAAACCCCAAGTGCAAGGTGTATCGTTGAGTACTTGGGGTGTCGTCCGCAGGGAATTTTGTTTCCAACTACCAGAGCTAATTAAAGCGTCTTAAGCTAGGCAGGATCAAAGGGTGAGAAGGGAAAACTAAACTACGCTACAAACACAGAAATGGGCGACTTGGAGTTGTGATTTTACCAATGGATGAACTAACTAATCAAGACGAGTCCTAACCTACCCAAACTACGCTACGAACAAGAGATGGTCGGTTGCACCATCAAAGACCACCCAAGCCCTCTCTCAAGGGTCATGAGCTAGTCTAGTTAGTCTAACCGCCTATTTTCATGGGGTTAGCCCAACTAGACCACAAAACTAGCAACCCCGGACCTAACTCGATTCGGATACTATTCTCATGTCCCGAACTCAGCCATTCCCTCTCCCACACTAGCAAATTGACCTCACCTCTCAGCATAAGTCAATCGCCCAAAAATATGGATGAAAACTCTCTCAGGCATTTCATCGAACACTTGGCGGGCGTGAAGGAAAACTCTAGGTTCTAAGTATGGATTGAGTATGGTTAGGCCAAATACAAGATTAATTAGCCATCAAGAGGCTAATCACAACCCAAGCCAACACAATCTACCAACAAAACATCAAGAACACAACAAAACCTAAACTAACAAATAAGAACAAGAACATGAAGAACAAAGCAAAGGGAATGAATTAAAACGAATCTAAACAAGTAAATAACATAAATTAACAACAAAAACTAAACATATAAACTAAACAAAGCAAATACAAGAATTAAAACAACAAAACATAAACAAGAACAACAATGAAATAAATAGAGAAAGGGGGAGAAAACTTAGTCTTGAATTGATGAAGGAACTTGAAATCCAAAAGTTGAATCCAATGTTACAATCTTCAATCCTAAACTAATCTCCCTTATTAACTAAAATCTACCCTAAACTAACCTAGAAAATCGCCAGAGCAAAAGCCCCAAACGACAAAACGAACAAACCCCCCCAACGAACGCCGAACGAAGTCTTAAAAAAATAAAAAAAACCGAGTGCCCGATGATCTGGGGAGGTGGCACGACCGTGCCATGTGGCACGGTCAGGCCGTGCCACATTGCTGGCACGGTGGTCCGTCTCCCCCGGTTTTGCCCCATTTTGCCGGTTTTCGTCGGTTTTCGCTGTTTTGTCCCGTCTTCGTCCCTTCTTGCGATGTTTGCTTGATTTGGAGTTATTTCCTACAAAATATAAATAAAACAAAGTAAAATCCTATAAATTAAGTTATTATACGAGCAAAAAGTGGGTGAAAGAAGCACGTAAAATGGGTAAATTTACCGTTCAACATAAACGATCAATTTAAACAACTAATACTAGTGCAGCAATTAAAGTAACTCCTAAGCAACTAAATTTAACAATTGAATTAAAACTACCACTAAGTTAAACATAAAAAACTAAACTAAACTACTTTAAGCAACTAAAGAAAGTAACTAGAATAACTACTAATAAACTAAATTAATATTACAACTACTCAAAAGCAATTATAAATTTAAAGTGGCAACTAATTTCAGCACCATCTTTGGCAATAGTGCAAAAAACTTGTTGTATCTCAAAACTATAAAAATAAGCCGCAACTGCACAGCTATGGTTGTAGCACTTTACGAGTCGTCCACAGAGAAGGGTTGAGTTTAATTACTATTACTAAACTAATATGAAATAATCTAACTAAAACTAATTTCCAATAATTACAAGTGGCCTCACAAAAACCCTAATCTAGATCATGAAATTAAAATAAAAACTATAAAAGAGAAGAAAGAAATTACCTTGACTGCTTACCCTTAATGCAGAAAATTCCAATCTTGAACGAGAGATCACCTCGAGACTTCAATATCCACCATCTACTCGAAAAAGTGATAAAGATTGAAACTTTGAATGAAAAAGAATATTTGAGAGGACTAAGATTGAGACGAATAAACTTGAATTGAAACTAAAAGTAGAAACTTTGAATTAAAACTAGAACCAGAAAAATTAAACTAAAACTAGAACTAGAAAAATTGAAACTGGAACAAGAATTTGAAATTAAATTCAACTTGAACGAATTCCTACGATTACAATGCTCTCTCAAACTCTAAAACTAATGCTATAAAATAAACGAAGAGAAATTGATGATTTACAAGCACCACTATTTATACTAGTGACAATCTTCTTAAACTTTCCTAATTACAATAGGTTTCCTAATATCCAAGCAGTTATTTTCCACTTTCCTAATTCCACCAAATTTCTAATAACTTAAAAATTTTGGAAAATATCACATGTTTGCATAAATTTAGCAGCCTATCTTGTTACATTGGATTGCTTTAATCACCATTGGGCGGCTAGGTGGGTCGTATATGGAAAAGGACGGGAGAGGAGTACTAGGTTGCTTTGCTCAAGATTAGGCCACGCGCTGGCTTGCAAATGGGCTCTGAACTAGGCTAAACTAATGAGAAACATATGCCCAAAAGTTGCTTCCTTCTTCCTTTTTCTTTTATTTCCTTTAAAAATCACAAAACTAAACAAAATCTGCAAATAATTTCAATTATAAGTAAAAACTAAGTGATTAGGAGTATTTAAAAGGATACCTTTAGTGCCCAAACAAATATCCACACACAAAGATTTTGCTCGTCCTCGAGTAAAATAAAAGAAAAGAAAGACCTAACCTAAGACACCTAACTCACTCTCATAGAAATCACGATTGCACTTAACGCGTACAGCAAGCCCTTTCAACCCCTAGGTTTCCCTCTAGTGGACAAATGTGGTCTCATGAGAGTTTACAAAAGATATACTCATAAAATCTTTGAAGAAGAAAAGAAAAATAGAAAGAAAATAGAAAATTTTTTAAAATTTTTCAAATATAATCAAATATACATAAAGGAAAACTATACACACCTCATCAACAAATCACTCCTACAACCCAAATATAAAATTATACACAAGTAAAATGTACAAATCGAGACTCTTAGTCTCCAAACATGACACCCATACACCAATTTTTTACCCCGTAGACCATCAAAATAGTGAGTCAATCCTAGTGCGTAGTGTGCAAGTGTACCATCACCCTAGGATTTAAGCTTACAATGGTTCAACCCAGTCCCACTTGACTACTTTATCGACTCATGTACTTGGGATGCAAGCTTTTCTAATAGCAATATTGCCTTAAAGAGTAGCACCCAATAGCGAATGCTTCAAAGGGTGCTTGTCATTCCCGATTCTTTAGCTTTTTATTTTGAATTTTTTTTCTTCAACTGCTTGTGTGTGTGTGTGTGTGTGTGTGTGTGTGTGTGTGTGTGTGTGTGTGTGTGTGTGTGTGTTGGGCTACATGAGAAGACAAGTGGTAGAATCAAACCATGAACGCCTAAAATCCTAAGATAATGTTGATATATAAATAAGGATTAGATTCCATATTATAATGGAATGACAAGATGAGAATTGGGATACAGAGTGACACACTTTGATCTAAGATCTACCATACACACTAAACTTATATCCAGACCAATAATAGGTTACAAGGGGCCATAGTTACTCAAGATGGTACAATTCCTAAACATCATACAAAAACAGAAAATCTTTTTGCTTTTCAAAAAATTTTCTCATTCTGCTTTTTCTTTTTCAAGAATTTTAAAGCATAGCTTCCCCTCCCCCACTCTAAGATCACACAATGTCCGCATTACATCAAATGAGCGTTTAAAAAAGTGATATAAATAAAAGACATAATATACACAATACACGAGGGATAAAAAAATATTATCAAGCCAGGTGCAGAATTACACCTAGGTTATAGCCTCCTAAAATCTGTTTAGATAGAGGTTTATGGAGCATCAACCACTCCATACCAAGCTGGAGATTGCTACTCAAATCAAAACCCATTAGCTATTGTACTAGCTTATCAAATAAACAACAAGAGCTCTCAATAGAATAAATACAGTAAAAAAAGAGACTTGGTGCCACATAGAGTATATCCATAATGTCAACGCAGCACAATTGAGGGGCTATTTCAACTTATCAAATTGATGGGCCAAATGTCAAACAAAGAGAAATAAAACTTAACTAGCAAATGGGTCATCGGCCTAGAAATTTGATCATCATGATCGAACTGTCTAGGCAAATTTATGGGTCCTAAGTCCATAAGTCCTTCAATTTCAATATTGCTAAAGAGTCTAGGCCAAATTCACAGTAATAGGTACAAAGTTCTTAGACTCTAAAAATTTAAACTTGGATTCTCGAGGATAAGGTCACTAATGATGGGGTCAAAAGAAAAAGATTTATATTGAACACAAAAACCCACATCCAGACCTTCATTTTCATCTAGCCCATATGAAAAAGATTCATATTCAACGCAAAGAATATCATCATCTAATTCTAAAGTAGTGGGCTCAATCACTACCTCACATGACTCCTGTAAACAAATATCTTCTGACTGATATATAACATATTACTCGTCTACAATTGTGATTTTCATATCTAATTCCCTAACATTCTCAAATTCTTCATCCTCCTCAAACTCAAAAGAGTTAGTGAAAGGGGCAGGTGGGTCGGCAGAAATTAGGATATCCTCATTGACATCTCTAGGTGAGCTAAATTCAGGTTCAAGGTTAGGGGATAAAGACACAGAGTTGTTCTAGGCTAGGAAAAGAAATATCATCATCCAAATTAGGCTTAGCGAGATAAAAGGGCTCAAAATCATCAAAAAGACTAACTTTAAGTTTAGAAGAATCTAAACTAGAGTTACGCTCATTATAATTGTCCCTATTCTAATTGAAATAGTGAAAATATTAAGCAATTCTCTCTTTCATAGTCTCTACCATTTTGTCAGATATTTTATTTATTGCCTTTCTAAAACCTACACATGTAGCATCCACATAATCACGATAAGGATAATTGTAAGCACTATGATTCGAAGACTCACAATAATCACCCAAAATAGGGGGCATACAAGAGTAAATTGGTGGTTGTATGAATCTATAAAGTGATCCTAATTGTGAGGATTGGCCGAGAAAACATACTCGCCATGAGTAGGGTATCCTATATAAGGTCTCCCTATCTCGCTCAAACTCACTAGTGTCCCAGGCTAACATTTCAAAAAAAATCCTAATCCTCATCTTGAGTTCTCAACAATAATACTAATAAACCTCCAGGGTACATAGACTCAATATGACCTCGAAATTCAACATTTAAACCTACAATTTTCCCATTTTTGAAAACTTTTGTTCAACTGAGCGCAATAATCGTTAAGTCTCGACAGATAACCCCAACATGCTCAAATTGTTGGATTAAAAACTGGCATTCTCGAAACTCTATTTTCAATTTGAACAATTTTTCAATTTTTTTTAGATTTTCAATTTTATGTCAATTTTTTATGTTTTTTAAAAAGGGGAGGAAATCAATGACTCTAACACACTAATTCACAAATAATTCCTAAAACAAAAACAAGACACTTAGATAATTAAATTAAGAAAACAAAATAAACTAACAAAAATACAACTGTATTGCCAAAAGAAAATCAAGACCAAAAGGGCTTAAAAAACAAGAAGTAACCTAACACAAAAAACCGAAAAGAAGCACAAATACAAAGCACAAGCATCATTTTCTTTTCCTCAATTTTTTTTTGGGGGGAAGATAGATGAATAGTAAAATAGAAACTAAGTTAAACGATCAATTTAAACAACTAATACTATTGTTGCAATTAAAACAACTACTAAGCAACTAAATTTAACAATTGAATTAAAACTACCACTAAGTTAAACATTAAAAAACTAAGTTAAACTACTTTAAGCAACTAAAGAAAGTAACTAAAACAACTACTAAGAAACTGAATTAATATTATGACTATACAAAAGCAATTATAAATTTAAACTAGCAATCAATTTCAACACTATCCCCAACAACAGTGCAAAAAACTTGTATCTCGAAACTGTAAAAATAAACCCGCAACTGTACAACCATGGTTGTAGCACTTTACGGGTCGTCCACAAAGATGGGTTGAACTTAATCACTTCTACTAAACTGATATAAAATAATCTAACTAAAACTAATTTCCAATAATTACAAGTAGCCTCACAAAACCCTATTTAAATCATGAAATTAAGTGTATGATTTTATGTGAATTAGTTTTAAAATTTTCTTGATTTACTATGTAATTATTTTGATCTAGTTTTGAGTCAAGAATTAAGTTGATGCGGGATTAGCAAGCTTCCGTACTTGGTTTAATCGTGCCCCCAAACCCATTTAACTAAGTTTCAAAAAAAAAAAAGAAAAGAAGATGAAGTGGGGGGTATTCGACAGGAGACCACAACACAAGCCCGCATCTACATGCAACCCGAGCCCAGAGAGAGAGAGAGAGAGAGAGAGGGGGGAGGGAGGGAGGGAGGGAGAAAGAGAGAGAGAAGGAGAGAGAGCAAGCAGAGGGTGTTGGTGTGTCACCACCACACCCCCGGCTTGTCCACTGACCATCATCGCACCTGGCTGCCTTACCTCGCGCTGTAACCACAGTGATAGGGAGAGACAGAGAGATCAACTGAGAGCGAGGAAGCAAGATGAGGGTCCGAGTGTTAAGGTTTAAAACCCTCAGGCACCACCACCATTAGTGGCACCCTGGCTTGAAGGTCGGAACTCGAGGAGGAACCAATAGCAGCAGTACCTATGGCAGTAGCTCATCTTCACAAGGTGGGTTTTTCTCTGTTGTTGCTTTCGAGGTTTGCTCGTTGACTTCATGTCCATGAAAATTCTGCCAACGTTTATTAAGCAATTTATGGATTGTTCTCACTTGCCCATTTGCATGCCCTGCCACCATGGTTATCCTCCTCGGTACCCAACAACTGCTCGATGAAATACGTGACTGAACTGCAAATCTAGGCAGAGGCATCCTGTCAGTTGTGTTTGGGCTATAGATTGACCATACAACCCATAAATCGGGGTTTTAAGCTTAGGATCGAGGTGGGTAGTTCTTGATTCCCTAAACTACTAGTGATTTGCAAATATATATGAATTATTTGTGGAATTCGATTTGATAATTAGAATGGAATTTTGATGAATTGAGAACCCACGGGAAGTAGATGAATTGTTTGGGCTGAAATTGAGATGATTTTGACGATTGTTGTGGTCAGTGCCATGAGTAGGGAGTTCAGGTTGTGCGATAAAGCAATGAGTTTCTGAAGTGTGTTGCCGTGTTTTGGTGCTACGTGATCATATGTTGACTGTCATGTTTATAACATACCGTTTAATTGAATTGTTTCTAATAATGTGTGGCCATGGTTGCCTGGTTTAACAATAAAGTGAAGCGGGAAAGCAGCAGAGTCAGCTGAAGGGTTCCACGAATCGATTCAGTGGAATCAGGTTTGTGAGCCAAGCAACGGCATGCTCGACTCCCGACTTACTCTAAATAAACCGCACTTGCCCGTTTGATTGCGTGTCAATGGATTAGTTTATAGTCATACCTGAACTAGGACCAATATTTGAAGTCACTGAACAATTTCGCTAAATCATTCTCTTAGTTGAACAGTCAACGCAAACATTAACACGTTACTTTGAGCGAATGAAATATCAAGCAAGAGTTGTGGGCTGTGTCAAACGTTACATTTTTGTGTAATTTGAAATGAATTTGGTACACTAGAAGCGTTTGATCAATTTGCAAAACCAAACTATTGAGTGCTTTTTAAGCAGATTTAATAATGCATAAGTTGCAAATTATGGCTTCTAAAACGAGTTTTAATATTCCTTTCCTTGAAAAGTGAATCCTTACTTGGTCATTAACTCGTTTACAAGCATACTTTACCAAAATGAGTGGTTGTATGCTTGTCATACATTGATTTGGGTTTACTAAGGCATTTTAGCCTTCTTGAAAATGGAAAAGGCATTGTTATGATACAATGAAAATTTCGATGCAAAACGTGTTGAAAATCATATGCATATGAAATGTTTTGAGCTAGGAAAATGTTGCTAATGGTTTGAACACAAGTTTAGGGAGTAGACCAGATATGATACGGGAACCCTAATTCGTAGGGAGTAGACCAGAAGTGGAAACCTTAGAAGACCCTGATAAAGGTAAATGTCCACTGAATATGAAAGGGCTCGGGCATTACTATGAAATGTGAGTGACGATCTTACTTGAATCAATACGTGAATCCAATGCCCCCGAAAATGATTTCTTAACTAATATGTGTTAAGAACTCCTCATTCGACGATTATGCTAGTTCAAATGCCTGGAAAAGTGTACGTACTCTTTTAAAACACCTTGTTGGATTCCAAATGACTTCTTTATGAATAATTATTGTTTTTATAATGGATTACTTGGATTTAAGTATAGGTGCTTGCCTTCTTATGTGTTAACCTCATTTTCTTATGAAAAGAAGTCCCATTCGTGAGTCGAGTTGAACTCTTTGGCATTAAGTGCTTATATGTGTACTTAATGCGCAATTGTTCTCAATGCCTATATCATACCTTGAGGCAACCTGCTATTGAGTCATTTTTGCCTGTTATGTGATGTAAAACAAGTGTGATATATTTGATTGTCATTACTAAGTTGCAAGAGTCATAGGTTAAGCAAGTTGAGAACTTGTGTGTGGAATAGAAGAAGGGAAGAGATGCTATTTGAATTATGGAGGTTATTGAGGCATTGATGGAAATAGGTGGCCTTATACGCTTATTATATGATATTAAATATCACATTGTGTATGATTGGCACTTGAAAGTATTATGCGCAACTGTTTTATTTTCTTGGGGTTGAGAATCATTCACTGAGCATGTGGTAGCTCATCCCCTCTCTATTTTCCTTTTTCCCAGGTTCTTGATGTGATAGGTAGAAGTCAATTCACTTAAGCTGAGTCGAAACATTCCTCTTGCTTTGGACAAGGAGTCATATACGTAGATCATGAGTTGAATGATGTAATGCAATGTATTCATAAGTTCTTGGACATATGTAATTAATTGTTGCAGTTTATTTAATCTATATTGACTAGTTGTCATTCCGTGTGGCTAAGTAGGCCAACCATGTGAATAGTCGGTCATTTGGTTTAGTTGGAGTTAATTATTTTTGGGATGTATACCCCAGTGCTCCGGATGTATGATCCATTGAGTTGTACCTTTTATTTCTTCCCTTTATTGGAATTTGTACTTAGTGTACTCCAGGCGTGTGGCCCATAGAGTTGTGAACTCCAGCATGTAGCGGTTGACTAGTTAGATATTTCTTTTATATATTATTAATTGCAAAAACCTAATGTAAGGTTTTAAGCCTAGATTTTGGTCAGTTTTTATATGAAACTCTATCTGTTTCGCTCTAAATTTTAGAAATCAATGACCCCCTAATCCTAGGAGATAGGGGTGTCACATTTATACTAATGACAATCTCCTTAAACTTTCCTAATTATAATAGATTTCCTATTACCCAAGCAATTACTTTTCACTTTCCTAATTCCACTCAATTTCCAATAACTTAAAAATTTTGGAAAATATCACATGTTTGCATAAATTTGGCCACCTTTCTTATTCTGTTGGACTGCTTGAATTGCCATTTAGCAGGTAAGTAGGTCGCTTATGGAGCAGGACGGCAGAGGAGTACTAGGGTGCTTTGCTCGAGATTGGGTCGCGCGTGCTAATGCCCTCCGAATTGGGCTAAACTAATGAGAAACATATACCCAAAAGTTGTTTCCTCCTTCCCTTTTCTTTTATTTCTTACAAAAATCACAAAACCAAATAACATCTATAAATAATTTCGATTATGAGTAAAATCTAAGTGATTAGGAGTGCTTAAAAGGACACTTTTGGTGCCCCAAACACTTGTGTTGAACAAGAAATAGACTTGCGTGAGCTTGGGAAACCTCAATTCCAAGAGAATATTTCAAAGGCCTGGAATCTTTCAACTTGAAGCATTTATGCAGGTACTCTATGAACTTAGTAGAGTGTTAAGGGTCATTTCTGATAAGAACTAAGTCATCCACATAGATTAAAAGGCAAGAAAGATATCCATGTCAATGAAAATAAATAAGGAATTATCCGGAGGAGACTGTTGAAATTTGTAGCCCAACAAAGCTGATCTGAGTGCCAAGAAAACCAGATGAGGTGTCTGACTGTTCTAGTGTGATACGCGTGAATTTTACACTTCATTGTACCTAGATTTAGCTCAAATAATTTGTAAATTAGGTTGTTTATTAGTGTTTAGTTTGTTTTGCTGGTAATAAAGATAATTGCTCAAGCGGAGGATAATCAGGGCAATGCATACCAAAAGTTAGGCACATTAACCCAGAAAACTTTGAAGGATAACCTAAGATAACCATGAAGCAAGGTCGGGTCAATAAGCACAAAAATTATGGGAGAAATAAAGATGAAGAACAATTCAGAAATTTAACAATAGCTGCTAATGCCAGGCAGCAAGGGCTGCCAATGCCAAGTAGTATGGGGTGCCTCTGCCAAGTGTCACGGTCGTGCCAAATTCTATTTTTGCACCATTTCTGCATAGAATTTTAGAAATTTGGCATGGTGCGCCTATACCACATGGCACTACCTTGCTAAATTTGCTATGTTGGGATCTATTTAAAGCCCCCTTCTCCTAGTTGTGTAATCATCTAATTTTTAGGTTTTAGGAGTTGGGTTTTGCCTAGAGTTTAGGAGAGATTAGTGTAGATTTAGTTTCATTTTACAGTCACATTTCACGAGTAATGAAGTTTTGATGCAATTTGCTTTCTTTCTCTTTCATTAATCCTAATTTCCATTCAAGTTCTTATTTTGTTGAGTTTAATTTGCTAGTTTAATGCCCAAACTTACTTGCTTTTGTTTGTTGATGGATTGAAATTACTGTCTTCCTTTTCTAATCATGCTTCTATTCTCTTATCTACTCTTAATCTCTCATTCTCTTTCTTCAAGAATGCAAATTTCAAGCTCTTTCTCTCTCCCCTATCCTCTTTCCTCCATCTTAGGGTTTGAAAACTTATTTTTATAAGTTGAGTTTTTGGCTATCAATGGGTTAGATTAGGAGTAATTGAGTTAGATTATTGAGAATAAATGAAAAATCCACCTCCAATCATCATGCAGGGGATTTTCAAGCCTTTGAGGTACTCCCCTTTCTCTCTCTTCATTTAGTTAGTAAATTTAACGCTTTCTTAGTTACTATGATGTTTTATGTTGATTTTGTTAATTATGCTTTATTTTGGTTTAGTTTAATTAATCATGCTTAGATTGGGATTGGTGAGTAACTAGTTTATTTAATCAAGCTTAGTGATATTCATCACTTTCCCTAGGTTAGAATTGGGGCCGAAAGTAACTAGTGACTTGATTTCCATACCAACCCAGAGGACAACAAATTTTCCACCCTCACTCCCCCTGAAAAACTACACCAACAAATTGGCATCATTGCCAGGGACAACGGTGCAAAATTAAGTCATTTCTTGTTAATATGCTCCCTTTTTCATTCATTTTGTACTAGTGTAGTTTCTTTTATTGTTGCTTTATTTTGTCTTTTGAGTTATGGTGTAACTACTTATTTTGATGGTGTTGAAAAATACAAAAAAACAAGAAAATGTGAAAAGACCAAAAAAATTGAAAAAATTGAAAACCAAAATGTTGTGACTCATTAGATTTCCATGACGGGCTTGGGAATTTTGAGCAAAACAAATGTGTTTAATGTTGAACCAAGGCTACTAATGTTGATGAGTCAATTGTTGAAAGAGTGGAACCCGACCCACCACTTTCACTAAGGAATCATTTCTATCCTTGCCGAACTTTTCAACATTTATATTTTGACCTCCCTCCTATCCCTAAAGATATGTCGTTTGAGCTTAATTAAGATGATGTTCTCGTGCATTCTAAATTTACCAGCTTTAAAAATCCTTATTTTTTTTATTCGTGAGTTTGAGGAAGTTTGTTTGTTGATTCACATGCCTAGGGTATCAAACGATATTGTGAGGATGAAATCCATTCTATTTGCTCTCAAAGATGATGCTAAAAGGTGGATGTATAGTCTTAATGTTGGTTCTATTAAATTATGGGATTCTTTTATTGATATATTCTTTAAGAGATACTTTCCCACTAGCAAGACCATTAGACTTAGGAATGAAATCCTCTTTTGTCCAACTTGAACATAAGCCTTTTTGGAAGTATTTAAAGAGGTTCAAGGAGTTGCTTACCCAATGCGCTCACCATAGTTTAAAGAGATGGAATTTATGCCAAATAGCTTATGAGGGTTTGGATGTGGGTACTAGGATAATGATTGAATCTATGTGTGGGAGAGGGTTTCTTTGCAAGAATGCTAATAAGGCTTAGGACTTTCTTGGGGATTTAAGTGATAAGACATACAAGTGGGAGACAATTAGGAAAGCCCCTAGTATTACATCTAAGATTTTTATGGATAATGAGGGGAAGCTACCCAATGACTTTATTGCTTTGGAGGATACTACGATTCATTATGAGCATCAACTTGAAGTTCCTCTTTTTCAACTACATTAACCTCATGCTTACATTCCTCCCTCTTGTTCTTATGATTTTCTCTTGGACTATGGTGTTAGTTGAAACTCTCACTCTTTTAATCAAATGTCTTTTGAGGGCATGAGTGATTCTTCATTGCATCCCCAAATGATCAACCCTCATCTCAAGACTAAGGATGCTCTTAGAAGCGATGATAGGGCCGCAAGCTCACGGTAGTGTTATAATAAATCAAGGTCGTCTCCCACAAGGGTTAGGTTGATCTGCTGAACTTTATCCCTTTAAGATAGGCTAAGCGAATCAAAATTTAAGATTGAAACTAAACTAATCTATTATCTAATCTAATGGATAAGCAATCAAGGAATTATACAAAACTAGCAGTCTCTCAATTCACGTATCAATCAAGCACTTCTTCCTCAATTGGTTATTTTAAAACCGATAATCAAAGTATCACAACCCTCTTTCAAGGTGAAGAGAAATTCTTAAATCTAACCAATTACCATTTCTCAAGGGCTCTCGATTTGTTTAGATTCATTAAGCATGCGATTATCATTTTAGGTCTTTTGATTGGTAGTTCTCTCTCAAGATATCATACAATCAAGTTAGATCCTAGGGTTCTAGTATCAAAATTTACCTTTTAGTTCTTTGTTTAATACCCAAAATATACAAAAAAGTGATCAAATTCTGTACAACACAATAATCATCTAAGATTCAACAAAACAACCCAACAATTCCAAAATACTCAAAGAGATTAACACCAGATCAAGGACTTAACTAGCACTTGCATTAAACCAAAATCAAACAACAAAAGACAATCAAAACTACAAAACATAAATCCAAAAAATGAGAGAAGAGAAGAGAAGAGAAGAGAAATGCTTAGCCAAGTAACGCGCTTGAATCCGTCGATTGCAATCCCGGCATGGAATCCTTGCAAATATTCACTTCAATTCACTATCTCTTCCTTTAATCCAATCTAAATTCAAATCTAATGGAATGTTGAAGAGAGGAAATGGAATGGACATGAAATGAGGCTGAAAACATCCCTTTTTATCGTGAAAATGTTGCAGCCAAAATGTAAAATCGCCTAGAAGATTAATAGTCACAAAGAAAACGAGCAGCCTCGGGGAAAAGGGCTACCACGGACCATGGGCACCACCACGGATAGACCGTGTGGCCACTAGTCATGCTGGTTCTCCTCTTTTGTTCAGCGGCTTCTCCTAGAATCTTCCTAAACAGTGGTATTGGCCACAGTTAATCCATGTTGGATGTCTTTGGGTCTCTTTTACTATCTTCTTTGATCCATAAGGCCCCTAAAAATTCTCATTCTACTCACATAACTTGGCTAACAGAGTCAAAATCTGCAAAATCTCTCAAAACAAGCAAAACCAAGCATAATAGCACAAAGAAGGGCCTAAATCATACAATTAAGCACACTAACGCCCTAAAATGACTCCCAGACACTTATAAAATCCTATACAAATATGACATTCATCAAGCAATAAGGTTTTTGATAATGCACCTTTTCTTTTAGCCCCTTCGGAAAAAATGATAAGAGTGAGAAACTATTGGTTAAGGCTAGTTGTAGTTTTAAGCATGACATGATTGTGGTTTCCAAGGATATTTTTGTTGAGGAGGAGTATTCAGCTAAGGAGACTCCTTTGGAGGAGCCTTATGTTGAGGAGTGTGTTGAGGTCACACCTTCTTGTATGGAGCTTATTGATGTAACCCTCGTTGAGTTCCCTCCTAAGAATATCCCAACTTCTATTGTCTTACCCCTTTATACTCTATCATCTCACTCTTTCATGGATCCCTTAATGTCCATCTTTCTCGAGTTTGAGACTTGTATGATTTATTCCCTTAATTTAGACCGAACTTATAAGCTTGCTGTGGGTTTAAAACTTGAGGATTGGGTAGAGGATTTAGGATTCATGCCTAATTTGTGCATTCATGCTTCTTTTGAGACTTCTAGGCCCTTATCCTCTATATTAATGATGTTGGGCATGTGTGTAACTCTTATGGTTGGTCCTAGAGCTTTGATAAGCTCATGAGATCTCTCATTTCTATTTCGATGATGTGCTTTCTTTAGAACATCTTTTTTGTTACTAATGGTTTTAATTTTTTTGAGGATTGTTCATGTTTATTTGATAAATTGCTATGAGCTTTGGTAGGGATTGATACAAGTGGAAACTTGATGATTTGATAGCCTGGCCGATGCTCTTTAAGCCTCTTGTAGCACATCTTAGTGAGGTATGGTTTGAATGCACTCAGCACCTAACCTGGTATGATCTCTCTACTTCTTTTTCTTTTCTTTATTTCTTTTCATAAATAGTTGTGAATATTTAGGATTATGGTTGTGTGGAAGATCAATTTTGATATGAAATTTGGGATTTGTTGAGCCGAGATGGCTATGATCACCCTTTTTTGATTTATGTGTTTTGTTTTACTTGTGTGTGTTGGTAGTGTGTTTTATTTTGTGAATATTTGTTGGTCTTGTTTGGTTTTATGCTTGTTGATGGTATCATAGGTTTGTATATATTTGATATATTTAAATTGTTAGTTTTGCAGTTGGATTGCTTATGTGATTGCTTTTTGACGCCTTAGTTCCCACAATGAGGGCATTATAGAGTTTTGGTGAGTGGGTGATGTGCCCATTTGCATATATTTTTTGAAAATTTTTAAAATTCAAAAAGATTTTTTTTGTTTTTGTTTGAGGATTTGTATGCTTTCTTAGGTGGTTTTGATCTCATGTTGCTAAGTTATTGAGTTATATATAGATAGAGTTTGCATGGTGAGATGTCTAGTTGAGGATGTAGATTCAACTTTTCATAATAACCTCATTTCATATGTGTGATTTTGTACCTAACTTGCTTACTTTTTCATCAATTCTTCTGATCTTGGTTTTAAGTTAGCATGTGAACGTTTTGTTTATCGAAGTTGCCTTGTAAGCTCTTGAAAAATACCAAAAAAAAAAGAGAAAAACATAATGAAAAAAAAGCCTAAAAACGTGAATAAAAAGCCAAGTGCCAATGTTCAAAGCCACTATCTTTATTTCATATCTTTAACTGACTTGAATATGTTCTATTTTACTTGATTATAAATCTATTTGAGCAATGAAATAAGTGTTTTATAGATTCTAATAAAACTCCTTTTTAGGAAAGAGCTGAATATTTGTAAATCAAGTAGGCTTAGGGGTTGTGTGTGTGTTATTATTCTTGGAAATCAAGGGAAAAGGGGGGGGGGAAGAGCAAAGAAGGCAAGTAGGTAAGCAAACAAGGATCGTGTCAATGTTAGCAATATGATTCATGATGATTGATACACATTTACAAGTGCACCAAAGTATACATATCATTGGATATTATTATGTGGGGTGAGAAATGGAAGTCGGGGTGCTTCTTGTGACTTAGATATCTTTTGATTGTATATTTTATTTGTATATAATTTGGTTATTTAGTTACCAATGTACCTAAGTTCCGCATTATTTGTCTATATGATCATGTTTTGAAAAAACAAAAAACATTTTCCTTTGTTTTTGAAAAGATTTTTGTGGGTATTTCACTTGAAAAACCCTTACGAGACCTCATTCATCCACTTAGAAAATCAAGGGTTTAAAGGGCTTATTACATATGTTAAATGCAACTGTAATTCCTATAAAAGTAAGTTAGGATTTTCCTTTTTCTATTTTTCATTTCTTTTTAGCTAGTTTAGTTTGTTTTGCTTAATGATGAGCAAAGTTTTGGTGTTAGAGTGTTTGTTCAGGGGTGATAGGCGTGAATTTTACACCTCATTCTACCTAAATTTAGCTCAAATAATTAGTAAATTTGGTTGTTTATTAGTATTTTTTTGGTTTTGTAGGTAATAAAGAGAATTGCTCAATGATGAATAATTGGTGCAAAGTATGCCAAAAGTTAGTCACGTTAACCAAGAAAACCTTAGAGCATAACCCGATATAACCATGAAGCAAGGTGGGGTCAAGAAGCACAAAAATTGTGGAAGAAACAAGGATGAATAACAATGTAAAAATTTGGCAAGGGCTACTAGTGTCAGCCAGCAAAGGCTAAAAGTGCCACGACCAAATCCTATTTCTGCTCTATTGCTATGCAGAATTCCTGAAACTTGGCACGATGTACCCATGCCACATGGCACAATCGTGCCAAATTTACTGCGTTGGGATTTATTTAAAGCATATTCACCCATTTGTGTAATCATCTAATTTTTAGGTTTTAGGAATTGGGTTTGGCCTTGGGTTTAGGAAAGATTAGTGTAGATTTAGTTTCATTTTGTAGCCACATTTCAGGAGTAATGAAGTTTTGATGCAATTTGCTTTCTTTCTCTCTCTTTAATCTTTATTTCATTCAAGTTCTTACTTTGTTGAGTTTGATTTACTAATTTAATGCACAAAGTTACATGCTTTTATTTGTTGACGCATTAAAATTAGTGCCTCCTTTTCCTAGTCATCCTTCTATTCCCTTATCTACACTTAATCTCTCATTTTCTTTCTTCAAGAATGCAAATTTCAAGTTCTTTCTCCCACCTCCATTTTAGGGTTTGAAAACCCATTTTTACAAGTTTTAGTTTTTGGCTCTCAACTGGTTAAGTTGGGAGTAGTTGAGTTAGATTAGTGAGAATAAATGGAGAATCTACCTCCAATCATCATCTACTTGGTCCAAAAATGGAGGTCAATCTCCATCATTGGATTTTCAAACTTTTGAGGTACTCCCCTTTCTCTCTCTTCTTTTAGTTAGTAAATTTGATACTGTCTTAGTTAATTACATGCTTTGCTAATTATTGTTAGTTAATATAATGTTTTAAATTGATTTTGTTATTATGCTTTATTTTAGTTTAATTTAATTAATCATATTTAGATTAGGATTAGTGAGTAATTAGTTTAATTAATCTTACTTAGTGACATTTATCACTTTTCCTATGTTAGAGTTAGGGCCTAAATTAATTAGTGACTTGATTTCCACACCGCCCCAAAGGACGACAAATTTTCCACCCTCACTCCCCCTTAAAAACTACACCAACATTGATGAAAACCATAAGAAGATTTTTTTAGCTTGACAACCACATTTTCTTGCGTAGTATGAAAACTAGGAGGAAGTTTCGTATGAATGTCATCATCCTGATCACCATGAAGGAATGCATTATGAACATTCATTTGACGTAAACTCCACTCTTTGGCTGCTGTAAAAGTCAAGAACATTTGAACAATAACTAGTTTGGCTACTAGAGAAAAAGTCTCATGATAATACTCGCCTTTAACCTAGTGATTCTCTAACGTCACAAGGCGAGCTTTGGAGCGGTCAACTGACCCATTAGCATTGTATTTGATCTTATAGACCCATTTACATCCAAGTGCCTTTTTTCCAAGAAGCAGTGGTTGAATTTCCTAGGTATGATTATACTTGCGATGATTTCTTTGGCCATTGCCTCACATCACCAAGTGTCCCGGACAACTTGTGAAGAATGGTGAGGCTCATCACCAGAGGTGATGGCTGCTAGATACGCATGGTGAGAGATAGAAAAACTTATCATTGGTAATGAAATGAGACAAATGATGGATCAAACCTGAAGAAGCATCATCTAGAAGTGAAGAACGAGGGGTAATAGAGCTAATTCCGCGACAAATATAGTCACGGAGATACGATGGTGATCGTCGATTATACTGAGGTCAAGAAGCACGTGCAGGGGCAAGATTGGACCGAGTCTCCCCCTCACTAGCTAAGTCCTCATGATCATTGCCCACATTGGCAGTGATAGGCCCAGAAGTGTGGTCCACAGAATTGGATGGAGGCAAAGTTGGTTAGGTAGATGGATTGGATGTCTCAATGAGTGGTGTAAGTAGGTTGGAAGATGTGGGTTGATTTTGTGGAAGTAGCATGAAATGAGTTGAGGCCCCAAGAGGGCTAGTGGAAGTTTGGTTGACAAAGGGGGAAAAGGGTGAGGATTTGAGGTGTGGATATATGGCTTGATTTGCAATAAGAGGTTCTGAAGGGGTTGCAAATGCAAAATATTTTCATAAAACTCTACATCCCGTGAAACAAAGCCCCTTTTGTTCTCAAGGTCATACACACACCATCCATTTTTTTCCTTGTAGGTATCCCAAAAAAAAATGTGTCGACTAGATCAGGGACGAAATTTATCGCGAATCCAGTCATGCAGGTGTACATAATATAAGCATCCAAAAACACGCAAATGCCTTTTGCTCTCAAGGTCATACACACACCATCCATTTTTTTCCTTGTGGGTATCCCCAAAAAAAAAAAATGTGTCGACTAGATCAGGGACGAAATTTATCGCGAATCCAGTCATGCAGGTGTACATAATATAAGCATCCAAAAACACGCAAATGGGCATACGAAGGATTTGTCCTAAATAATACTTCATAACAACTTTTGAATTTATGTAATTTGGTGGTTGTGTAGTTAATAAGATATGAAACCTTCCCCTCCTCCCCCCCCCCCCCCCCCCAAAAAAAA
>JAKOGI010003468.1:0-52849 GCA_029747015.1 Carnegiea gigantea | reverse complement strand
GCTTAGGCTACCCTCTTGGCCAAGCTTCCACCCAAACACATTTCTCAAACACAAGTCACAAAACATCCTTTCTCTATCTGCACGGGACAGAATTGTGGCACGGCCTACCCGTGCTTTAAGGCACGACCGTGCCACCTCTTTTCTGCACTTTTGTCACGGTAGTAACTTGGCACGGGAAGCCCGTGTCCCACGGCACGACCGTGCCACCCCATTCTCAGCCAAATCTCGTGTTTCTCTCCCACAAAGACCACATATCATGTCTTCTAGCCAAACACCCGAGCAAGTGGCCGAACAAGCCTTAAGAGAAAAGGCCGAAATGAAAGCTAGAGTCAAGTACTTGCAAACTCAACTTCAAAGGCTCATGAAGGAAAGGAGAGACAACTTGAGGGATTCACCTATTCCAAGTGAATCTAGTGACCTGGGTGAAAGTGATTCGGATTTCAACCCTTTTGGGTCACAAGGAAGAGCTAGTAGGCGATCAAGGAGACAAGAAAGGCATCAAGGAGGTGGATTCAACGACTTCAAAGTTGACATCCCCGAGTTTGAAGGCAAGCTTGATCCGGACGAGTTCTTGGATTGGCTACAAACCGTGGAGAGGGTGTTCGACTACAAGGACATCCCGGATGAAAAGAAGGTAAAACTAGTTGCCCTTAAACTTAGAAAGTATGCTTCTACTTTGTGGGCTAATGTTTTATCTAAGAGGGCCAAGAAAGGGAAGGGGAAGATTAAAACTTGGAGGAAAATGAAAGAAAAACTCAAAGAGAAGTTCCTCCCATCTCACTACCTTCAAGAGAACTTTTCTAGACTTCACCATTTGAGACAAGGGTCTTTAAGTGTGGAGGAATATACAAGGGAGTTTGAGCAATTGATCATAAAATGTGACCTTAAAGAGGATGAGGAACAAACTTTGGTGAGTTATCTTTGTGGGTTGGATGAGAAGATAGCCCATGTAGTAGAATTGTACCCATACACCACCCTTGATGAGTTAAGCTCTTTAGCGCACAAGGTGGAACTACAAAAGAAAGCTAGGGGGAAGAGTGAAGCCTTTAAACCACAAAATCGTACCTACACTCCTCAAAGGCCTTCCTACAATACCCCAAAGCCCTTTAACCCTCCAAACCCGAAACCACCTCCACCTACGGTCCCCAAAACAGCCCCTCAAGTGCCCACAAAACCAAAGGAGACAAGGCGGTGCTTTAGGTGCCAAGGCCTAGGACACATTGCATCCGAGCGTCCAAACAAGAGAGTGGTTACCCTAGCCGAGTACCAAGCATCTTTTGAGGAGGAAATGGAGGAAGAGAAGGAGTTGTACTTGAATGAGGCCCTAGAAGAAGTAGAGGAGGGGCCGGATGAAGGTGAACTCTTGGTGGTTAGGCGAGCTTTGAGTGGGTTGGCTACTCAAGATGGGAATGAACAAAGGGAGGCCATCTTTCACACGAGGTGCACCATAGGAGGCAAAGTATGTTCCCTCATCATTGATGGAGGGAGTTCTACAAATGTGGCATCCAAGACCTTGGTGGACAAGCTTCAACTCACGGCATCTCCACACCCTTTTCCATACACCATTCAATGGCTCAATCAAGGCAAAGGTATCCAAGTCTCATCTCGTTGTTTAGTTTCTTTGAGCATTGGAAAGAACTATAAGGATGGAATTTGGTGTGATGTGATTCCCATGGATGCATGTCATGTACTCCTTGGTAGACCGTGGCTCTTTGATAGAAATGTTATGCATGATGGCCGAATGAACACCTACTCCTTCATCCTAGACCACAAGAAAATCCCCCTTACCCCCATTCGTCCTTCCCAACTCCTCAAGCCAAAAGAAACCCCACAAAAAGACATCCTACTCACTAACCTCCTCAAAGCCGAAAACCATGAGTATGAGTCATTCAAGGAGTGGCTCCTACTTGGCCTAGGTGAAACCGAAACCGTCACTCACTCCCATCCCCTCCTCATCCCACTTCTCCAAGCCTATAACCATGTGTTCCCGCAAGAAATTCCCCATGGCCTACCCCCTCAAAGAACCATCCAACACAAAATAGACCTCATTCCCGGATCCACCCTTCCAAATAAACCGGCCTATAGAATGAATCCACAAGGAACCCAAGAAATCCAAAGACAAGTGGATGAACTTTTGGCCAAAGGAATGATTCGGGAAAGCTTGAGTCCTTGTTCCGTTCCGGCCTTATTGGTACCAAAGAAGGATGGAAGCATGAGGATGTGTGTGGATAGTCGGGCTATCAACAAAATCACTATTAAGTACCGCTATCCCATCCCTAGATTGGAGGACCTACTTGATGAGTTACATGGGGCCACCATTTTCTCTAAGATTGATCTTAGGAGTGGCTACTATCAAATTCGAATCTATGAAGGGGATGAATGGAAGACGGCATTCAAGACCAAGGGGGGGACTATATGAATGGTTGGTCATGCCATTTGGCCTTACCAATGCTCCAAGCACTTTCATGCGTCTAATGAATCAAGTCCTTAAGCCTTTCATTGGGAGGTTTGTAGTGGTCTATTTCGATGACATCTTGGTTTATAGCCAAGGTGAGAAGGAGCACGCTAATCACCTTCAACAAGTTCTTGATGTGCTCTCTCCCAAGAGAAGTTATATGGCAACTTGGAGAAGTGCCACTTCTTCACTCCCCAAGTTGTTTTCTTAGGGTACGTTGTTTCGGCCCATGGTATACAAGTGGACGAGAGCAAAGTTCAATCCATCCGGGAATGGCCGGTTCCTTCCTCTATTCCCCAAGTGAGGAGCTTTCATGGTCTAGCCTCTTTTTATAGGAGGTTTGTCAAGAACTTTAGCACAATCATGGCTCCTTTGACCGAGATTCTCAAATCCAAGAAATTTGAGTGGAATGAAAAGGCCCAAGCCGCCTTTGAAGATGTGAAGGAGAAGCTCACTAGTGCACCCATACTTGCTCTTCCAAGCTTCTCCAAGATATTTGAATTGGAGTGTGATGCTTCGGGGGTGGGCATAGGGGCGGTCCTATCACAAGAAGGCCGACCATTAGCCTACTTTAGTGAAAAACTCAATGAGGCCAAGCGAAAATACTCAACGTATGACAAGGAGTTTTATGCCATAGTGAGGGCGTTGGAACATTGGAGACATTATTTAGTGGGGGGAGAGTTCATCCTCCACTCGGATCATGAAGCACTCAAGTTCATACAAGGTCAACACAAGCTCAACCCAAGGCATGCTAAGTGGGTGGAATATCTTCAAGCTTTCCACTTTGTGAGCCACCACAAATCCGGGCACTTAAACAAGGGTGCGGATGCCTTGTCTAGAAGATATCTACTCCTCTCCTCCCTTGACTCAAGAGTCCTTGGGTTTGAATTGATCAAGGAGTTGTACACCGAGGATGAAGACTTCAAGGAGACCTTTGAAGTATGCTCACGGCACCCCCCTGGTCCATTTCACATTGAAGAGGGGTTCTTATTCAAAGGAAACCGGTTATGTATCCCTAAAGGAGGCATTAGGGAGCTTTTGATTAAAGAAGTGCATGGAGGAGCTTTGGCCGGCCACTTTGGCATTGAGAAAACCTCACTCATGTTGAAGGAGCACTACTATTGGCCCAAGATGGTCAAGGATGTTGAGCATTATGTTAAAAGGTGCTCTACTTGTCAACTTGCCAAAAGCCATGTCTTGCCTCAAGGTCTTTACTCGCCCTTAACGGTCCCAAAGGCTCCTTGGGAGGATGTGAGTTTAGATTTCATTACCGGCCTACCAAGGACACAACGGAACAAGGACTCCATAATGGTGGTAGTTGATCGGTTTTCGAAGATGGCACACTTTGTCTCATGCCACACTACCCATGATGCCACTCAAATTGCAAGCCTCTACTTCAAAGAGATCGTGAGGCTCCATGGCATCCCCAAAAGCATGGTGTCCGACCGGGATAGCAAGTTCATGAGCCATTTTTGGCTCACTCTATGGACGAAGATGGGCACTCATCTCAAATTTAGCACATCATGTCACCCCCAAACGGATGGCCAAACCGAGGTCACCAATAGGACCTTGGGTACTTTGTTGAGGGTCCTAGCCAAGAATAGCACAAAGGGTTGGGATGAGTTGCTTAGCCATGCCGAGTTTGCCTACAATCGAGTGCCAAGCAAAGCCACCGGTCTTTCTCCATTCCAAGTTGTATATGGTTTCAACCCTTGTACACTTATGGACCTTACACCCCTCCTTACTCCAACCAAGTTTAGTTGGGAGGCCGAGAAGAGAGCAAAGGAAATCCAAGAGCTCCATGCACAAGTGAGGGCTAAAATTGAGAAGTTCAATGATCAGACCAAGGATCGGGTAAACAAGCCCCGCAAGGAAGTCCAATTTAAGCCCGGAGATTTAGTATGGATCCACCTAAGAAAGGAGCGATTTCCTAGCAAAAGAAGGTCCAAGCTTCTTCCACGCTCGGATGGCCCATTCAAGATCCTTGAAAAAGTCAATTCCAATGCATACACGGTTGATTTGCCCGGTGACTATAGAGTATCCGCTACATTCAATGTAGCCGATTTGAGGCCCTACTTTGATGAAGAAGACGAGCTACCAAGTTTGAGGACAAACTCTTCCCAAGCTGGGGGGGATGATGGGGATCAGCCCCAAGGGTTCTTATAGCTCAAGAGGTCACAAAGGCTTTCCAAGGATTAGAAATCACTCAAGACATGATCACTTGCATTCTGCCGGGCTCATCCCGCACATGGCCCGACTTTCTGACCTTGGTGACCTGATGACCCGAGGCTTTAAAGCCAAACTTTTGGTATGTCTGGAAAGATTGGAGAGTTAGCTGCCCAATAAATCAAGTTTCAGCCCACTTGGATGTCATTTGCCCATCCAAACCCTTTGTTAAAGCCAAACTGTCCAAAACTGTTTTCCAGGTCAGATTTTGTCCGGTTTTGGGAGCCCATTTTCCCCAACCTAAAGTAACCCTAACACCCTGGAATTTTAACCCCTAGATCCTTTTTTGAATTGGCTAAAAGGGTGGGAAAAGAAACCAGAGTCAAACGTGTCCCAAGGAGGCTAAAAGCAAGGAAACGTCTAAAGCTGCTTTTGGGAAGTCAGCCTGCACCATCTCACTTGTTCTGTTTATATCTCCTGAACGGCTGCACCAAATGAGCTCCAAAAGTAGTCATATGAAAGAACACTTTCTAAGCTTTCTAATAAGGTATGTTGTAGCCAATTTGGGTAAGTAAGGACGAAGATACAGCTGCTGAAAGTTGACCCTGCAATCTGGAAAACTGGACAGCAACTGTCAACATCACCTTTTGTACTTTTCTTGCTTTTTGTGCTTCCCTTTTGTCTTGATTCGTTTGGCTTGCATTGTAACCCATGTAATCTGAATTTTGAGGCTCCCTCCTATATAAGGGACCTTTAGGAATGTAAGAAGGCAGCTTTGAATATCATGCAATGAAATCTGAGTGTTTTACTCTCCATTGAACCTCCTAGTTGCTTTAGCTTGAATTGGCTAGTTCAAGTGGTGATCTTCTAGGTTCCTTTCTCTTGCTTATGGTGGTGATATTCTGTATCCATAAGTGAAGAAGGAATAGCCCAACTTCTCCCCTAAGTGGCGCCTTTGGCTTATCTTAGACAAGAGAGTTGCACACTATCCATCAAGACCGGTTGAGCTCATTGTTCTTTTCGGTTTTTGCTTGTCCTTGTTTTCAATCTTCCCCATCATACATTCTGATCTTTGACATTCCCATGGTTAACATACATCACTTCCTAAGCTTCTACCAATGAATTCAAGGCCTTCAAGGAGTGGATCCTAGCCACCCTTGAAGAATCCGAAACCTCCACTCCATCACACCCCCTAGCCCTTTCCCTCATTGAACACTTTAGCCATGTCTTTCCCGAGAAAATACCTCCCGGCTTACCACCACAAAGAACCATCCAACACCACATAGACCTCATACCCGGTTCCATCCTCCCAAATAAACCGGCATACCGAGCCAACCCCAAGGAAACCATGGAAATCCAAAAGCAAGTTGATGAACTTATGGATAAGGGGTTGATTAGAGAGAGCTTGAGCCCTTGTGCGGTTCCGGCCCTCCTTGTGCCAAAGAAAGATGGGAGCATGCGTATGTGTGTTGATAGTCGAGCAATCAACAAGATAACCATTAAGTATAGATATCCAATTCCCCGCCTTGAGGATATGCTTGATGAGTTATATGGTTCTAGTGTGTTCTCTAAGGTGGATTTGAGAAGTGGTTACTACCAAATTCGCATTGGAGAGGGAGATGAATGGAAAACGGCCTTCAAAACCAAAGGAGGCTTGTATGAGTGGCTAGTCATGCCATTCGGATTGTCAAATGCTCCAAGTACCTTCATGCGGCTCATGAACCAAGTGTTCCGGCCCTTTATTGGCAAATTTGTTGTGGTGTATTTTGATGACATCCTTATCTATAGCAAGAATGAAGAAGAGCACCTTCAACATCTCACACAAGTCATGAAGGTTCTAGAGAAGGAAAAGCTCTATGGTAACCTCAAGAAGTGTGCATTTTTCACTCATGAGGTAACCTTTCTTGGTTACATTGTCACAAGTGAATGCATCAAAGTTGATGAGAGTAAAGTGGAAGCAATTCGGTCTTGGCCAACCCCCAAGAGTATTCATGATGTGCGAAGTTTCCATGGGCTTGCCTCATTCTATAGGCGGTTCATTAGAAACTTTTGTACCATTATGGCCCCTATGACCGAGGTTATCAAAGGTGCATCGTTCAAGTGGACTCCCAAGGCTCAAGAAGCCTTTGAAACCATCAAATCCAAACTCACCCAAGCACCGGTTCTTGCCTTGCCATGCTTTGATAAAGTGTTTGAGGTAGAGTGTGATGCGTCGGGAGTTGGCATTGGAGGAGTTCTCACTCAAGAAGGGCGGCCCTTAACCTTCTTTAGTGAGAAGCTTTGTGACTCAAGGAGGAAGTACTCCACTTATGATAAGGAGTTCTATGCAATAGTGAGGTGCCTTGAGCATTGGAATCATTACTTGGTAGCTAGTGAGTTTATCTTGCACTCCAATCATGAGGCCTTGAAATACATTCAAGGGCAACATAAACTTAACTCACGGCATGCCAAGTGGGTGGAGTTCCTCCAATCTTTCAACTTCACCATCAAGTATAAGTCCGGAAAGCTCAACCAAGGAGCCGATGCCTTGTCAAGGAGGCACTTATTGCTATTCCAACTTGATGCTTGCATTCTTGGGTTTGAGCATTTGAAGTCCCTCTATGAGAATGATGAAGATTTGGGAGAGCTCTACAAGGAGTGCCTTCGACATCCCAAAGGTGACTTCCTTGTCCAAGATGGATTTTATTCAAGGGATCAAGATTGTGTGTGCCTAAGTGTGGCACAAGAGAGTTACTCATACGTGAGGTCCATGGAGGATCTCTTGCCGGTCACTTTGGAGAAAACAAGACCCTTATGATGTTAAGGGAACATTATTATTAGCCGAGTATGAGCAAAGATGTCCAAGATGTGTTGAAGAGATGTGCAACTTGCCAAGTTGCCAAAAGTCACCTCCTACCCCACGGTCTTTACACACCCCTACCCACTCCCAATCATCCTTGGGAAGATGTAAGCATGGACTTCATCCTTGGCCTCCCAAGGACACAAAGGGGAAAAGATTCGATCTTTGTTGTTGTTGATCGTTTCTCTAAGATGGCCCATTTCATACCTTGTACCAAGACCAATGATGCCACCCACATTGCCGAGTTATACTTCAAGGAAGTAATGAGGCTGCATGGCATCCCTAGATCCATTGTTTCGGATAGGGATACCAAGTTCCTTAGCCATTTTTGGGTGACACTTTGGAAGAAGATGGGAACCAAGCTTAAGTATAGCACTTCATGCCACCCTCAAACGGATGGGCAAACCGAAGTCACCAACCGGACTTTGGGAAGCCTTCTAAGAGTGCTAGTAAAGTCCAACTTCAAAGCTTGGGACTTAGCCTTGCCTCATGCCGAGTTCGCTTTCAACAAAACACCTAGCAAGGCCACGGGTATGTCCCCATTCAAGGTAGTTTATGATGCATATTTCCATATGCATCATTTTTATTCAACTCCAATTTCAAAGAAGAAAAGGGTCAAAGAAGATCATGCTTGGAAGTGTGCTTATTTGGTCTTATTAAGTGAGTTCAAAGACTCACGACACTATGAAGAGGGCAAAAAGAGGTTAAACTTTGCTAGAAATTTGGTGCCGAATTCATCCCTGCGGAACCCGATTTTTGTGACCACTTTTGGACAAGCTCACGTGGACCCACAACTTGAGGGCCCATGTGCTTTTGAAGCTTAAGATGTCAGCTTTAAAATAAGCCCAATTTTATTTAATTTGGACATCATTTGATTGGGCAAAAATATCACTCAAAGATACGTTGTGCTGATCCAGTCCAGTCTGAGATAGGTGCATTGTTTGGGCCATAACGTTCAAACCGCTTATCCAAATTGAGCAAATGAGCCCATTCTGGAAAATAGACTTCAGGGCTTTCTAACAAGCCCAAGAACGCGTGATTTGGCCGAGTATTCTGGAAGTTATGCTCTGTTGAAGTTGAGGCAGTTGCAAGGATTAATGCTGGGAATATGAAGAGTCTTCGGTTAAATATACTTGTGTGGCTGATATTGTGCACGTTTTAGATGCTTCTAGATTGATGTAATCAGCTGCAAAAATCCTAGAATATTCCTTGTAACCTCCCCCACCCCCTTTTATGATGTGTCCTTTCATTTTTCTTAGACTTTTCATTAGCTAGTTTTAATTGTTAGGAGTTATTTGAGTCTTTTGATTGTCTTTTGCTGATTCTATAAAAGGGGAGGGGCATGTGAAGCTAATCATTCAGCATTGTAAGAGATTTCCAAAGTAATACAAGCACCTTTGAGAGTGATTCTCAATTGTGTCTCAAAAATTCCTAGTTCTATATCTTGAATTTGGCTAATTCAAGTGGTGTTCTAGGTTCTCTTCCTTTTCCAATTGGAGTGATTCCTTGGTGAAGACAAGAGAATTAGCCCAAGATCAAGTCATTGAGTGGCTCCGTGAAGGATTATCTTAATTACAAGGTCTTGTTTATCCTTGTTCTTTTTGTTATTATTCTTCAAACATCTCAAACTATCTTCCACCATATTCACTTTTCTTTGGTTGATTCTTGTTTAGTTTGAGTTTGAGTTGATTTGGTTCACTTACCACCCACATCTACATCAATTGGTATCAGAGCCAAGGCTTTTAAGTGACCCACATCATACCCAAACACATCCAAAAAAGCCAAAATACAAAAAAAAAAAAAGAGGCACAAACCGGCAATCCGAAGTCTTGAAGACCAGAGAAGCAGCACGGTGCCCCCGTGCCACAACACACAACCGTGCCATATTCTTTTTCTAGGAATCTTCAAGTCGAGACGGAGCACGGTGCCCCCGTGCCGCCAAGCACGACCGTGCCACTTCTGCATTTTCTTCAGCCGAAGCATAGCACGGCCTGACCGTGCCCCCTTGCACGACCGTGCCACCTTTGCCACAGCAACTTACGTTTCAAATCAATCCACGAAGAACCCTAGACCTCATCCTTCATGCCGTCTTCAAAGAACTTGGAGAAAGAACTAGCTCTTATTGATATTGGATATGCCTGCTTTGCAATTCCAAAATTTCATGGCGAAAAGGAAGAGTTCGCAGGTTGGTTATCTAAGGTGGAACGAGTTTTTGCTTGTTGTATCCTTAGTGACAAAGAGAAGTTCAAAGTGGTTATTTCAAGATTGAAAGGATGTGCACTTCAGTGGTGGAATAAATACAAGTTTGAGCGAAAAAAAAAAGGAAAAGAAAAGGTGAGAACTTGGAAGAAATTGAGTAGTAAGTTGAAGGGTTCCTTTTACCCATCCACTTACATGCCCATGAAAGAAAGTATCTCCGTAAAGCTCACGGGTTCATTCCCTTCCACCCCACAAAAAGAACCAACCCCACAAATGATCTTTCCCCCACAACCTAGGAGGTGTCTCAAGTGCCAAGGGCTTGGAAACTTATCCACGGATTGCCCAAACAACGAGGTCATTACCTTGGAAGAAAGGAAAGCCGTGGAAGAAGAGAACGATCAGGAGGAAAGCCTTAAAGAAGAAATTGAACTCAAGGTGGAAAAAGAAGAAATACTTCACTTAGAGAAGGTTTCTCAAAAGCCAAACAAAGATGAAGAGATCCTTGGAGAAAAAGCTTCAAGCCTAGTTGACCTACCTCTTGTTTTTGATGACTATGGTGATGAAGAGACCTTTGAACTTGAGGCCCAAAGATTCCGAGTTGAAGAAGAAGAGAGGTGCAAGAATTGGCAATCCTTACCCAAGAAGGGTGCCAAGAAGCTCAGAGGGAATTTGAGCATCACCCAAGAATTGAAGAGCATGTAGTTAAAGACCTTGAAGTGATGAAGCCATGTAGGGTTGCTGAAGAGTTTGAACAACTCTTGATTCAAGAAGTACGCCCTACCGAACTCCAAGCACCCGAGTTGGAGGCATTTGGGGTTATTGAAGAAGTTGAGCAACTCTTGACCCAAGAAGAATTCACCTTAACCCCCATTCAACCTCCCCAACCCCTCAAACCACAAAAGGACCGACAAGCCTTAACCCTCATTCATCCTTCCCAAACCCTTGCCCCCAAAGAAGATTTCTCACTTCCGCCCCTTCTCCTCACCAGGTATGACCCGTTTTATCATCCTCCCCTCACCCTCTTCTATATCTCTCTAGAGGTGATGCCCTGTGACCTCCTTCCCCAAAAACTCCCATATTGTAAGCGCGACCCCTTTCTTGAGAGGCTTGCCAACCCTTTGAGTTTGAGGACAAACTCAAAACAACCCGGGGAGTATGATGAATATTTCCATATGCATCATTTTTATTCAAGTCCAATTTCAAAGAAGAAAAGGGTCAAAGAAGATCATGCATGGAAATGTGCCTATTTGGTCTTATTAAGTGAGTTGAAAGACTCACGACACTATGGAGAGGTCAAAAAGAGGTTAAGCTTTGCTAGAAATTTGGTGCCGAATTCATCCATGCGGAACCCGATTTTTGTGACCACTTTTGGACAAGCTCAAGTGGACCAACAACTTGAGGGCCCATGTGCTTTTGAAGCTTAAGATGTCAGCTTTAAAATAAGCCCAATTTTATTTAATTTGGACATCATTTGATTGGGCAAAATATCACTCAAAGATACGTTGTGCCGATCCAGTCCAGTCTGAGATAGGTGCATTGTTTGGGCCATAACTTTCAAACCACTTATCCAAATTGAGCAAATAAGCCCATTCTGGAAAATAGACTTCCAGGGCTTTCTAACAAGCCCAAGAACGCGTGAGTTGGCCGAGTATTCTGGAAGTTATGCTCTGTTGAAGTTGAGGCAGTTGCAAGGATTAATGCTGGGAATATGAAGAGTCTTAGGTTACATATATTTGTGTGGCTGATATTGTGCACTTTTTAGATGCTTCTAGATTGATGTAATCAGCTGCAAAAATCCTAGAATATTCCTTGTAACCTCCCCCACCCCCTTTAATGATGTGTCTTTTCATTTTTCTTAGACTTTTCATTAGCTAGTTTTAATTGTTAGGAGTTATTTGAGTCTTTGATTGTCTTTTGCTGAGTCTATAAAAGGGGAGGGGCATGTGAAGCTAATCATTCAGCATTGTAAGAAATTTCCAAAGTAATACAAGCACCTTTGAGAGTGATTCTCATTTGTGTCTCAAAAATTCCTAGTTCTATATCTTGAATTTGGCTAATTCAAGTGGTGTTCTAGGTTCTCTCCCTTTTCCAATTGGAGTGATTCCTTGGTTAAGACAAGAGAATTAGCCCAAGATCAGGTCATTGAGTGGCTCCGTGAAGGATTATCTTAATTACAAGGTCTTGTTTATCCTTGTTCTTTTTGTTATTATTCTTCAAACCATCTCAAACTATCTTCCACCATTATCACTTTTCTTTGGTTGATTCTTGTTTAGTTTGAGTTGATTTGGTCACTTACCACCCACATATAAATCACTTTGAGTCCCCTTGATCTTGTTCCAAGGGAGATGAATGAGAAGCCTCACTTGGAGGCTAGCAAGCGAGTTGAAGAGATCCAAAAGCTCCATGAGACCGTGAGGGCAAAGATAGAGAAGGCCAATGCATCCTACAAGGACCGTGCCAACAAGCATAGGAAGAAGATGGTGTTTCACCCCGGTGATTTGGTATGGGTTCACTTGAGAAAGGAAAGCTTTCCCTCTAAAAGGAAGAGCAAGTTGATGCCAAGAGCCGACGGTCCCTTTGAAGTGCTAGAACGCATCAACGACAATGCCTACAAGATCAATTTGCCTGGTGAATATGGCGTGTCGGCCACCTTCAATGTGGCCGACCTTAGCCCTTATGAGGAGGATGACAACCTTATCAATTTGAGGGCAAATTCTCTTCAACAAGGGGAGGATGATGGAGGTCCATCCCCTAGCATGACCCATGGTCCACAAGGAAGCCCAAAGAGTCCAAGTTCCACGTCCAAAGTGCAAGAAATCAGCCTAGGAACACAAGAGAACTTTTTTGTCAAAACTAGAATTTCAGGCGTGCACAAACCCGGTTTTGTGCACCTGATTTCCTAACCTTCCCAAGGCTGAAACGGGGTTGCAGGAAGCCTAAGATTAAGTTCAAGATGTGCTCTTTCCATCAAGACCTCTTGCAAGTCATTTGGAGTTCATTTGATACCTCATAACCTCAAGCAAAGTCAAGTGCTGCTTCCTGGCGCTGAACTGGACATGGCTGAAACAAGGAGCTGTTTGGTGGCCCATTTCTCCTCCATTTGATCTTAAACTTTTATGGTTTGAAAGTACTTTAAAAATATTATCAAATGGCCATAAAAAACCTCAGCCAAATTACACACATGAGGAGCTATTAACCACCAAAACAAGGCACAAAACACCCTTTAACCCGGATAATGGGCAGCCGGGTACAAGGAGAGAAGAGTGAGGTGATTGTTGCTCTAATCTATGCTTAGCCACTTGCAAGAGCCATCATGAAGAGTACTTAGCAGCAAAGAAGCTTCCATTGGCCCCAAAATCGACACATCATCCTCAAGATTAGCAATGAAGAGGTGTCAAGTGGAGGACGCATCTATCCTTTTATGCTTTGATTTGATCTTTGTATTTTTGCCTAGTTTAGCTTGTAGTGCAACCTAAGGCCTATGTTTTTACTAGAAAGCTTTGTATTAAACCCCCCAAGGCCCTTTGGCCGGCCACTCAAGCATTTGTATGAAATGAAGTTGAGCTTTGCTCCTTTGAACACTCAAACTCTCTTCTAGCTTATCTCTTCCTTTGGCCGGGTTGAGTGGTGATCTAGCAAGAGTCTTAACTCCTTCTTGGTGGTGTTTCTGTATCCAAGGGGTGGTTAAGGGCCCTAACATCTTCCTTGGTGGTGTTTCTGTATCCAAGGTTGGTGTTAGTTCCGGTTGCTTATCCAAGTCTAAGGTGAGTTTGTGGTTTCAAAGTTGCCTTGAACTTCTAGCACTTTTCTTACAACTTTCCCATCCTCTTGGCTTTCCCTTGAGGATACATCATATTTGGTATCAGAGCTAAGGTTTCCCTAGGCCTAAGCTTGCTGCCCAACGCCCTTCCACACACCCCAAACACATTCCCCCTCAAAAACACCAAACCATGCTCCACGGTTTTTCACCCTCCAGAAAATCGGCACGGTCAGCCCGTGCCAAAGAGCACGACCGTGCCACCCTCACATTCCAGCCACACTTCCTTTTTCATCCGCACCCAGTACTTCAGCACGGTCACCCCGTGCCATGTCGCACGACCGTGCCACCCCTGTTCCAGCAACATCTCAACTTCACTCCCGTCCAGAACCAGAGCACGGCCGCCCCGTGCCTCACAGCACGCCCGTGCCCCATTCAGGCCGTGAAGTTCCTGCTTGTTTCAACACAAGCACTACTAGCATGACCATGGAGGAAAAGTTTGAGGCTCTCATGAGGAATTATGAGGCCTTGAAGCTACAGAATGAAGTGATCAAAGGTCAGAACGAGTATTTGAGGCGACAACTTGGAGACTCCTTGAAGCAAAAACGAAAGGAGATTAGAAGTCCCCGATCTTCTAACTCCTCCGACTCCGAGCCGGAAGCAAGAGAAGCCCCACACTTGAGCTCGTCAAGTGAAGAGGAGGCTTATGGAAGATCAAGAAGAGGAAGGCGGACAACCTCTCACCAAGGAGACATTCGAGTGGAGATTCCAGAATTTGAAGGGAAGCTAGACCCCGATGAGTTCTTGGAATGGATGCAAACCGTTGAGAGAATCTTTGACTACAAAGAGATTTCCGAGGGAAATAAGGTAAAACTTGTGGCCCTTAAACTTCGTAATATGCTTCTCTTTGGTGGTCCAACCTTTGTGCTAAGAGAGTTAGGCAAGGGAAGGGAAAGATTCGAACATGGGAAAAGATGAAAACCAAACTCAAAGCCCGTTTCTTACCCCCATCTTACCTAAAAGACAATTATTCCCAACTTCACAATCTCACCCAGGGGAACTTGAGTGTTGAGGAGTACACTAGGGAATTTGAGAAGTTGTTAATCAAGTGTGACTTGAGAGAGCCGAAGAGCAAACCATAGTGAGATATTTGGGTGGGTTAGATCCTAGGTATGCCCATGTGGTGGAATTGCAACAATACACCACTTTTGATGAGGGGTGTGTCTTAGCCCACAAAGTTGAGCAACAAAGGAAATCCAAGCTCTACAAAAGAGAACCTCCCAAACCCTTTCCCAAGAGCCAACCTTTCAACGATGGCATAGAACTCTTTATCGTAGGTTGAATATCTTCTTCTGGTATCACATAATTTCTCACTGAAGAAGGCTAAAGGATGTCCTTCTTGGGTAAGAATTCCACCAATACCAACTCCAGAAGCATCGCACTCAATTTCAAAGACCTTCTCAAAGCATGGTAAAGCTAATACCGGTGCTTGAGTTAGTCTCTGTTTCACTTCTTTAAAGGTAGCTTGTGCTTTAGGATTCCATGTGAATGAGGAACCCTTGAGAACTTCAGTCATAGGAGCTAAAATAGTGCTGAAATTGCGTATGAATCTCCTATAGAAAGAAGCCAAGCCATGAAAGCTTCGAACATCATGAATACTCTTAGGAACAGGCCAAGTCCGAATAGCCTCAATCTTGCTTTCATCAGCCTTAATACCATTTTCAGAAACAATATAACCTAAGAAGGTAACTTCATGGGTAAAGAAGGTACACTTCTTTAGGTTTCCAAACAATTTCTCCTTTTCAAGAACGAGCATCCCCTGAGTTAAGTGATCTTGATGCTCTTGCTCATTCTTGCTAAACACCAAAATATCATCGAAGTAAACGACCACAAACTTGCCCAAGTATGGCCGAAATACTTGATTTATCAATCTCATAAACATACTAGGGGCATTGGAAAGACCGAAAGGCATGACTAACCACTCATGTAATCCGCCCTTAGTCTTGAAAGCAGTTTTCCACTCATCGCCCTCCCTAATACGAATCTGATAATAACCACTCCTCAAATCAATCTTACTAAACACCTTAGAGCCATGTAATTCATCCAACATATCTTCAAGCCTAGGTATAGGGGACCTATACTTGATAGTAATTTTGTTTATGGCCCTACTGTCAACACACATCCTCATACTACCATCCTTCTTCGGGACCAAAAGAGTAGGAACAGCACACGGACTTAAGGATTCTCGTACCAACCCCTTGAATATCAGTTCTTCAACTTGACGTTGAATCTCTTGAGTTTCTTTGGGATTTGTCCCGTAGGCTGGCTTATTAGGTAGAATGGATCCTGGGATAAGGTCAATATGATGTTGAATGTCATGCTTTGGGGGTAAACCCGAAGGTATCTCATCTGGAAATAGGTGACTAAACTAATTCAATATGACCTTGGCTATGGGATGGGATGGAAGTGGTGTTTCTGGCTCATCTTGTACTTGCAATATCCACTCTTTCAAGGCCTTGAACTCATGTTGAGAAGCCTTTAAAAGTGGTTAAACATATGTCAAAAGCAAGTCAGATTGATTTTGGCTTTTTTGTGGTTTCATTTTGTGGAGTTCGGATGGTGACATAGGATTCAGGGTAATCTTCTTGCCATCTTTGGTAAAAGAATAAGTATTAAGATAACCATTATGCATAACTTTCCTGTGATACATCCATGGTCGTCCTAACAGAATATGGCAAGCATCCATGGGGATAACATCACACCAAAGTTCATCTTGGTAGTTCTTACCAAGAGAGAATGAAATCAAGTAACGAGAGTTAACTTGTAATCCCTTGCCTTGATTTAGCCATTGAATATTGTATGGGTGTGGGTGTGTTGTGGACTGAAGGTCCAGTTTTTTAATCATACTCAATGAAACAACGTTGGCACAACTTCCCCCATCGATGATTAACGAGCACACTTTGCCTTGGACTGTACACCGTGAGTGAAAGATGTTCTCACGTTGTTCATCCTTAGCAACTCGTTGATTGCTCAATACCCTTCGAATTACTAGCATCTCACCTTCATCTGTGTTTTCCACAAACTCCTCCTGATCATCCTCATGATCCTCCTCAGCATCTTCTTCCTTTTCCTCTTCTTTGTCCTTGGCCAATTGTCCCTCTATGGCTTCCCACTCAGCTAAGGTAACCGCTTTGCGACTAGGACAATCAGAAGCAATATGTCCTAAGCCTTGACACTTATAACACCTTCTCTGGTTTATGGGGAATGGGTTTAGACGTGGGGGATTCGGTAGTGGCCTTTGAGGAGCTTGGTTCTTTTGTGGATTGGTTGGTAAAGGAGTAGATGGTTTAAGCTGAGGTGTGGTACTTCCCTTGTTGAAGGATTCCCCACGGTTTGGTACTGAATTTGGCTTGAAAGAATCACGAACATTCATCCTCGACTTTCTTTGTTGCTCCACCTTATGTGCTATGACACACACTTCGTCAAAGGTGGTGTAAGCTTGCAATTCAACCACGTTGGCTATCCTAGGATCAAGCCCTCCTAGGTAACGAACCATGGCCTGCTCTTCAGGTTCATGAATGTCACATTTGATCATGAGTTTCTCAAATTCACGTGTATATTCTTCAACACTCATTTTGCCTTGATTCAGATGGTGAAAGAGCATGTATTGATCTTAGACATACGTGGAAGGCAAAAACCGTGCCTTCATCTTGGCTTTCATCTTGTCCCAAGTAGCAATCTTACTCTTCCTCTCCCTAGTTCTCTTAGCATTAAGGTTTGTCCATCATAAGGAGGCATATTTCCTTAGTCTAAGAGCAACTATCTTGACTTTCTTATCCTCCGAAATCTCCTTAAACTCAAAGATACGTTCCACTGTTTGTAACCATTCAATGAACTCATCAGGATCTAGCTTACCCTCAAACTCAAGAATTTCAACCTTGAATTCATTTGAGTTAAAAGTAGGCCGCGTTCTTCTTTGTGCTCTTTCGAATGGTGCATCCTCTTCAGAGAATGATAACGCATTGCTAGCTTCCTCTTCATGGCCATAATCCGTCCCAATTCGAATGCTTGGCGGCTCTTGAAGCTTTTGCTTTTGTTTCATGTTATTCCCAAACTGTTTCCTCAAGTACTCATTTTGTGCTTTGAGTTCTTGATTACTCACACTCATTTCTTGCATTTGCTTGGAAAGAACCTCGAGCTTTTCATCCACAGACATGCTAGTACTCATTGTGATCGCAGGAATGAACGGTTTATGTTTGATTGTGTTTGAACTGATTTCAGAGATAGACTGGGAATGGCGTGGGGTTCAGGCAAGGATCTGAACTTGCTCTGATACCAAAATTGATGTAAGTCTCAAGGGAATGAAGCAACCCAGGTCAACTCACATCAAGGACACTAGAAAACAAGCAAACACCCAACGGCCAAGGAGGCACGGCCGTGCTTAATGGCACGGGGTGACCGTGCTAACTTGCTGCCTAGCTCGCTTAGAAAGTGCCTCACTTCACGGTTTGAGATGGCTTTGAGTTCAAATGGAAATCTGATGCAATGAGCCTTGTTTTGGCCTTGACTATGTGTGGAAAAGAGTAAGCAAAGGAGTAATGAAAGTGAGGAATGAAAGTAGGGTTAACAACACCAAGAAGATCATTAAAGGAGCTCACAGTTTAAGAGGAGAGAAACCAAGAGCTAGCTTTGAACTTCAAGTGTGTTTAATGAAACTAGGATAGTTCTAAGCTAGATGATTAGATAAGATACACCACTAATCACTTAGCTTAGGGCCCTTAATCTTGGATCAGGATAAGATACACCACCTAACCAAAGATTAAGACTCACTTGATCACCACCTTAATCGGCCACAATTAAGGATAAGCAAGTTAAGTGTTTAAGGAAATCACAAGACACAATGATGTAAAGGTCAATGGGAATGATCACACTCACTAACGTTACACCAAGGAAGACTCAAAACTCAATGTAGTTCACGGGCTGAAGTGGCACGGGCGTGCCAATGAGCACGGGTACACCGTGCCAACTTTCTGCCTGAAAGAACTAGATTAGACTAGTTTTGCCCGGTTTGAGTGCTCTTCAATTCTAACTGATTTTCTATCTTTTTGGTGAGGTGGACTTGAAGGAAATGGGTGTGAATGATAGTAGAAAGAGTGGGATGAGGAAGGGGAATGTAGAACAAGGTAGGTGAAGATGAATACTTTGGAAAATTAAGCAAACAACCTTGCTAATGATCCGGTAGGATGCAAAGGAGAGAGATAAGCTAAACTCTTGGATTGGATACAGTAATCACCACCAACCTTTGAGTCTAGGGCCCTTAATCTTGATTAAGATACAGAATCACCACTTAATCAAGGCTAAGACTCACTTGAGCACCACTTAGTTTGGCCTAAACTAAGATAAGCAAGCAAGGATTTGGTGAGGAAGCTTTGAAAGCTCTCTATGGTTTTTTCATTGAACAAAATCTGAAGTGTGCTTCATTATGGCCGTGCTTTCCCTTTTGTTGCTGGCCTTACAACCTTTCCTACTCAGCAAGCAAGTTAGAAGACACCTCACCTTACCCTCCTAGGGAAGAAAGGTGTTAATTAACTCTAATTCCCACGGTTAGAGTTAATCGGTTACAATCATACTTAATGCTAATCAAAATACACTTAAAACTTCAAGGAAAGCAAGACAAATGAAGATTACTACTTAATTAACTTGTCCTTAATCTCATTCAGCTTCAAATGCAGCAAGGAAAGCATGTGTCCAGCCGAAAAGTGATCTCTTTGCGGCTGTCCAATAGGAAGCAAGATAGCACCCTCCTTGTCTTCCAATGAGAATCAAGAGATAATTCTTCTTGCAGCCCTTTTTTCATTGGTTGTGGCCTTTCCTAGGTTGCCTTGGACGTGTGCCAACATAGAAGAGAGTACCCATTCAGCTGAAGAGAAGGAAACCCTCTAGAGAGGGTAAAGTGCTGCTGTGATGTCAACCGGGTTCAGGGCCAGGTTTTCACCCGGTTTTCAGACTAAGTTTAACCCAAGCAAAAAGGGATATGATCTGGGTTTTACTCGTGGGGGCGAAGTTCAAGGTGTGTAAAAACCCCCCAATCAAGAAATTAGGGTTAAACAAAGTTTAAGTAGGGTAATCACACCTAAACTTTTAACCGCGCAGAACTGGACCGATTCTGACCGGTTAGGAAAATGTCTTTGATACTCCATCCTCCTTGTGGCATGATTTGAAACCAATGCCTGGACTTGAAAGCTAACATCCTGAGGATTCCAAAAATGCAAAAATATTGGCCTTAAGCCATCATATGGCTTAAGAAATCATATGCACAAAACCGGGCTTATGCTTACCGGTTAACCCGTTTGTGCTGTTTTCGATTCCTTGCCAAAGGTGAGCCATCTTCTTGGTTTGGGACCTTGTTTTTGGACAACTTGGACTTGATACATCTTGACCAAGGTCTTGGCTAGGTAGGACTCCATCATCCTCCCCTTGTTGAAAAGATTTGATCCTCAAATCTGGTGGGGAAGTGTCCGGATAGTAGGGGCTCAAATCAGCTACATTAAAGGTGGCTGAAACCTCAAAATCACCAGGGAGATCAATCTTATAAGCATTGTCGTTGATCCTTTCTAAGACTTCAAATGGACCTTCCGCTCGTGGCATGAGTTTGTTTTTCCTTTTAGAAGGAAAACGTTCCTTTCTTAAATGGATCTATACCAAGTCTCCTGGTTGAAAAACAATCTTTCTCCTATGCTTGTTGGCGTGTGCTTCATAGGCTGCATTAGTCTTCTCAATTCGAGCCTTCACCAACTCATGGAGCTTTTGAATTTCTTTTACTCTTTGTGTGGCATCAACATGGGGCTTTTGATCTTGGGGTCGCGGGGTGAGGTCATTTGGACTTAAAGGATCAACCCCATACACCACTTTAAATGGTGAAAGACCAGTAGCTTTGCTAGGTGCCCGATTGAATGCAAACTCAGCATGGGATAAGAGTAAATCCCAGGCCTTCGCATTAGGTTTAATCAAAGCCCTTAGGAGAGTACCCAGGGTTCGATTAGTGACCTCAGTTTGGCCATCAGTCTGAGGATGACAGGTAGTACTAAACAGCAACTTAGTACCAAGCTTTTTCCACAGGATAATCCAGAAATGACTGAGGAACTTCGTATCCCTATCTGAAACAATGGTCTTAGGGATACCATGTAACCTTGTTACCTCTTTAAAATAGAGCTCGCCAATGTGTGTAGCATCATTGGTTTTGCAGCAGGGAATGAAATGTGCCATCTTCGAAAATCTGTCTACCACCACGAAGATTGAATCCTTTCCCCTTTGAGTCTTAGGTAGACCCAAAATAAAGTCCATACTCACATCTACCCAAGGTAGGGTAGGTACGGGTAATGGCGTGTATAATCCGTGGGGTAAGGTATGACTCTTGGCTGCTTGGCACGTTCCACACCTTCTAAGGATGTCTTGAACATCCTTTTCCATCCCTGACCAATAGTAGTGTTCCCTTAACATGGTTAAGGTTTTTGACTCTCCAAAATGACCGGCCAGGGAACCTCCATGAATTTCCCTGATTAGTAGTTCACGAGTGCTACACTTTGGAATGCATAACCGCACTCCTTTGAATAAATAGCCTTCTTGGGTTAGGAAGTCGCCCTTTGGATGCTTCAAACAAGCTGCATAGAGAGGCCCAAGGTCTTCATCTTCAGCATATAGACTCTTAAGATGCTCGAAACCCAGAATAAGGGTGTCTAACTGAAACATAAGGAGATGTCTCCTTGATAATGCATCTGCGCCTTGATTCAACTTTCCTGATTTGTGCTTGATAGTGAAGTGGAAAGACTGTAGGAATTCAACCCACTTAGCATGACGTGAGTTCAGTTTGTGCTGACCCTGAATATACTTCAAAGCCTCATGATCTGAATGAAGTATAAACTCACTAGCCACTAAGTAATGACTCCAATGTTCTAGACACCGAATGATCGCATAGAATTCCTTGTCATAGGTGGAGTATTTTCTTCTTGAGTCACACAGTTTTTCACTGAAGAAGGCTAATGGCTTGCCTTCCTGAGTTAAAACTCCACCAATTCCTACTCCTGATGCATCACATTCAACCTCAAAAACTTTCTCAAAGCATGGTAGAGAAAGGACCGGTGCTTGAGTAAGTTTCTTCTTTACTTCTTCGAAGGCGGATTGAGCTTTAGGAGTCCATTGGAATGATGAACCCTTAAGCACTTCAGTCATAGGGGACATGATGGTGCTGAAGTTTTGAATAAACCTTCTGTAAAACGAAGCCAAACCATGAAAACTTCTAACATCATGTATACTTTGTGGTTGAGGCCAAGTGCGAATAGCCTCTATCTTCCCTTCATAAACTTTAATGCCTTCACTAGAAACAATGTAACCTAAGAATGTAACCTCATGAGTAAAGAAGGTACACTTCTTAAGATTACCATATAGCTGCTCACGTTCAAGGACATGCATGATCTGATTGAGATGATTTTGATGTTCTTGGTCGTCCTTGGAATAGATAAGAATGTCATCGAAGTAAACCACCACGAACTTGCCAATATAAGGTTTGAATACTTGATTCATCAACCTCATGAATGTGCTAGGAGCGTTGGAAAGACCGAATGACATAACCAGCCACTCATATAAACCTCCTTTAGTCTTGAATGCAGTCTTCCATTCATCCCCCTCTCTTATTCTGATATGGTAGTAACCACTTCGAAGATCAATCTTGGAAAAGACTTTAGAGCCATGTAACTCATCTAGCATGTCTTCAAGCCTAGGTATAGGATACCTATACTTGATGGTGATCTTGTTTATGGCTCTGCTGTCCACACACATGCATTGGCTGCCATCCTTCTTGGGAACCAACAAAGCAGGCATGGCACAGGGGCTTAAGGACTCACGCACAAGTCCCTTTGACATCAATTCCTCTACTTGCCGTTGAATCTCCATGGTCTCTTTTGGGTTCATTCTGTAAGCTGGCTTGTTTGGAAGAACTGAGCCAGGAATGAGGTCAATATGGTGTTGGATATCCCGTTTAGGGGGTAAACCCGGGGGTATCTCTTCTGGAAACAAGTGACAGAATGCTTGGATGAGTGATTTGGCAAATGGATGGGTTGGTAATGGGGATTCTGGTTCTTCTTGTATGGTTAAGATCCACTCCTTAAAAGCCTTGAATTCATGATTCGAAGCCCTCAAAAGAGTGTCACTAAAAGTGAGTAAACAACCAGATTGTTCATGGCCTTTTGTGGGTTTGTTCTTGAGAATTTCGGATGGTGATAATGGTTTTAGAGTAATCTTCTTGCCTCTCATAGACAAGGAATATGTGTTTATGAAACCATCATGGGTCACCCTTCGGTCATACAACAAGGCCTTCCCAACAATACATGGCATGCATCCATAGGTATAACATCACACCAAAGTTGGTCTTGATAGTTCTTACCAATGGATAATGAAATGAGACACCTTGAATTGACTTGAAGCCCTTGGCTTTGATTCAACCATTGTATATTATATGGATGGGGATGGGCCGTAGCTTGCAAACCTAGCTTTTCAATCATGGTAAGGGACACCACGTTTGCACAGCTCCCACCATCAATAATCAACGAACAGACCTTGCCTTGAACCGTGCACCTAGTGTGGAATATGTTTTCTCTTTGTTCATCCTTGGTGCTCTTTTGGCCGTTCAAGACTCTCCTCAAAACTAACATTTCTCCCTCATCAGCTTCCTCCTCAACTTCTTCTTGATTCTCTTCATGCTCTTCTTCAGTTTCACCTTCATTTTCACCTTCCTTTTCTTGCTCATCCACGGTTCTCCATTCGGCCAAAGTGATGACCTTGCGGTTTGGGCACTCTGAAGCAATATGGCCAAGTTCTTGGCACTTGAAACATCTTCTAGTGCTCATAGGATTGGGGTTTGGTCGAATTGGGGTAGCTGGGGCCTTTTGTGGTGCTTGGGTTCTTTGTGGATTGAAAGGAAAGGGATTTTGTGGCTTGGAAACTGTTGGGAACTCCCCTTGTTAAAAGGTTGGTTCCGGATTGGAGGCTTTTGATGTGGAGGTTTGAAAGTTTGCTTAGCTTTCTTTTGTTGCTCAACCTTGTGAGCAAGTATGCAAATCTCATCAAATGTGGTGTAAGCTTGTAATTCCACAACATTAGAGTACTTAGGATCAAGTCCTCCCAAGTACCTTACAATCGTTTGCTCTTCTGGTTCTTGCAAATCACATTTAATCACAAGCTTCTCAAATTCTCTAGTGTATTCTTCAACACTAAGATTGCCTTGACTCAGATTATAAAGTTGTGAATAACAATCTTGGACATACGTGGGGGGTAAAAATCTAGCTTTTAACTTGGATTTCATTTTCTCCCAAGTTCTGATTTTGGACTTACGTTCCCTAACTCTCTTAGCACACAAGTTGGTCCACCATAAAGAAGCATACTTACGGAGTCTTAATGCCACCAACTTGACTTTCTTTTCTTCTGGAACGTCCTTGTATTCGAATACCCTCTCCACAGTGTGCAACCAGTCCAAGAAGTCTTCTGGATCAAGCTTGCCTTCATATTCTGGAATCTCAACTCTAAAATCGTTAGAGTTACCTTGTCCTCTTGGCTCTTGTCGTGGTTCTCTGAATGGCTCTTCATCACTTGAGGACTCTAGGTGGTGACTGAACACTTGCTCTCGGCCTTGCGATGCAGAATGAAATGATTCTTCATTGAGTTTTTGCTTTTGCTTGAGGAAGACACCCAATTGCTTTCGTAAATACTCATTTTGGGCCTTGAGCTCTTGGTTAGAAGAAGTAATCCCATGATTATTCTTCAAGACAGCATCAAGCTTTTCTTCTATGCTCATACTAGTACTCATGTTTGTGTTTGAGAAATGAGAAAGAAGGGAGTTTGGATGTGTGGATTCAATATCTTAGGCCAAAGATGAAACTCAGCTCTGATACCAAATATGATGTAAAGGTCAATGGGAATGATCACACTCACTAACCTTACACCAAGGAAGACTCAAAACTCAATGTAGTTCACGGGCTGAAGTGGCACGGGCGTGCCAATGAGCACGGGTACACCGTGCTAACTTTCTGCCTGAAAGAACTAGATTAGGCTAGTTTTGCCCGGTTTGAGTGCTCTTCAATTCTAACTAATTTTCTATCTTTTTGGTGAGGTGGACTTGAAGGAAATGGGTGTGAATGATAGTAGAAAGAGTGGGATAAGGAAGGGGAATGTAGAACAAGGAAGGTGAAGATGAATACTTTGGAAAATTAAGCAAACAACCTTGCTAATGATCCGGTAGGATGCAAAGGAGAGAGATAAGCTAAACTCTTGAATTGGATACAGTAATCACCACCAACCTTTGAGTCTAGGACCCTTAATCTTGATTAAGATACAGAATCACCACTTAATCAAGGCTAAGACTCACTTGAACACCACTTAGTTTGGCCTAAACTAAGATAAGCAAGCAAGGATTTGGTGAGGAAGCTTTGAAAGCTCTCTATGGTTTTTTCGTTGAACAAAATCTGAAGTGTGCTTCATTATGGCTGTGCTTTCCCTTTTGTTGCTGGCCTTACAACCTTTCCTACTCAGCAAGCAAGTTAGAAGACACCTCACCTTACCCTCCTAGGGAGGAAAGGTGTTAATTAACTCTAATTTCCACGGTTAGAGTTAATCGGTTACAATTATACTTAATGCTAATCAAAATACACTTAAAACTTCAAGGAAAGCAAGACAAATGAAGATTACTACTTAATTAACTTGTCCTTAATCTCATTCAGCTTCAAATGCAGCAAGGAAAGCATGTGCTCAGCCGAAAAGTGATCTCTTTGCGGCTGTCCAATAGGAAGTAAGATAGCACCCTCCTTTTCTTCCAATGAGAATCAAGAGACAATTCTTCTTGCAGCCCTTTTTTCATTGGTTGTGACCTTCCCTAGGTTGCCTTGGACGTGTGCCAACATAGAAGAGAGTGCCCATTCAGCTGAAGAGAAGGAAACCCTCTAGAGAAGGTAAAGTGCTGCTGTGACGTCAACCGGGTTCAGGGCCAGTTTTTTTCACCCGGTTTTCAGACTAAGTTTAACCCAAGCAAAAAGGGATATGATCTGGGTTTTATTCGTGGGGGGGAAGTTCAAGGTGTGTAAAAACCCCCCAAGCAAGAAATTAAGGTTAAACAAGGCTTAAGTAGGGTAATCACGCCTAAACTTTTAACCGCGCAGAACTGGGCCGATTCTGACCGGTTGGGAAAATGTCATTGATACTCCATCCTCTTTATGGCATGATTTGAAACCAATGCCTGGACTTGACAGCTAACATCCTGAGGATTCCAAAAATCCAAAAATATTGGCCTTAAGCCATCATATGGCTTAAGAAATCAGATGCACAAAACCGGGCTTATGCTGACCGGTTAACCCGTTTGTGCTGTTTTCGATTCCTTGCCAAAGGTGAGCCATCTTCTTGGTTTGGGACCTTGTTTTTGGACGACTTGGACTTGATACATCTTGACCAAGGGTCTTGGCTAGGTAGGACTCCATCACACAAAGTCTTTGCTGTCATCTGAATAATCAACTCTGTCTCATTAAATGAACACACAAGGCTTTTATATGGCCTTGAAAATGCATAAGAGGGCTTTGCTTCTAAAGTAGGAAAGTCATTAAGCATACCTACGACTACTTAGTACACGGTTTAGCCTAAAACAAACACAAGCTGAAAGTTTAAGTTACAAAGCACTATTTTATCTTCCTAAACTCTTTCCTATGCATTAAAGAATGTTAATGACTCAATTTCCCAGCTAGGAAGGTAAGGACACATAGCTGGCCACCTTAAAAGAGCTGAAGAATGCATGGTTGCCATGTCATGCTTGAGTGGCCGTGTGTGAGCTTGCAAAATGGAGGCTTTTCCCTTGCTCCACGTGTCTCTCTCATGGGTGGCTGGGTGGCAGCTTACCAAGCAGCTCAAAATGATCAAGTAGGCAGGCACTCCCCTTAAACAAACCCCTTGAAGGAGGAAAACCACTAGGCTAAGTAACTGGGTGTCAATCAGCTAGTTTCTACCTCAACTTGTCACGCATGCTTGACACATCAAATGCTGACTAATTGCTGCGTTTCTTACATGGATGGAAACCTCAAGATGTCTAGTTTACCTTCCAACTTGAATCGTAGCATTTGGACTTCATTTGCCCCCTGAACAAACCAGAATTCCAAAACCGTGTAGTTTGTAGTGCAATCCGGGCAAGGTCAAAAGATGATCTATTTTAAGCAACCAATTGAACTCCAAATAATATGAAACCAATTGGACTTAAAAGCTAAGATCTTAAGCTTGAAAATCTCCCAAAAAACGAGCACCAAAATGTGCTTTAAACCTATGTAATCAGATAACAAAAACCGGATGAAAATCTGGATGAGAACCCGGGTGCATCACCTTGTGTTTTCTCCATCAAGTGACTTATGGCCGTGACTTTGGACTTGATTTCTTGATTGTTCTGGATCATTGAGACATTATTAGACCTTGAGGATGGACCTCCATCATTCTCCCCTTGTTGGGAAGATTTGATCCTCAAATCAGAAAGGTAGTCATCTGCTTCATAAGGGCTTAAATCAACAACGTTAAACATAGCCGATACTCCATAATCTCCTGGTAACTCCACCTTATAAGCATTATTAGTAATCTTCTCCAAAATCTCGAATGGACCATCTGCTCGTGGCATCAGCTTAGTTTTCCTTTTGGAAGGAAAACGTTCTTTGCGTAGATGTATCCAGACTAAATCACCTGGCTTAAAAAGCTTCTCTCTTTTATGCTTGTTAGCTTGGGCCGTGTATGAGAGTGTAGTTTGCTCGATCTTGGCCTTTGCTAACTCATGCAACTTCTGGATTTCTTCCACTCTAGCTGCGGCATCCGCACTTGGTTTTTGATCTAACGGTCGAGGAATAAGATCAAGTGGACTTAGGGGATCAGTCCCATAGACCACCTTAAAGGGTGATAGACCAGTAGCCTTGCTTGGAGTCTTATTGTAAGCAAACTCAGCATGTGGAAGTAACAGATCCCAAGCTTTGATGTGGTTTTTAATCAGAACCCTTAATAAAGTACCAAGGGTTCGATTAGTAACCTCGGTTTGCCCATCTGTTTGTGGATGACAAGTGGTACTGTACTTGAGTTTGGTACCCAACTTTTTCCACAAAGTAATCCAAAAGTGACTTAAAAACTTCGTATCTCGATCTGAGACAATGGAACGAGGAATTCCATGAAGTCTCATAACCTCCTTGAAATACAATTCAGCAATATGAGTGGCATCATTAGTCTTGTTGCAGGGAATGAAATGAGCCATCTTCGAAAATCGATCCACGACCACAAAGATAGAATCTTTATGCCTTTGTGTCTTTGGTAAACCAAGTATGAAATCCATACTAACGTCCACCCAAGGCAACGTAGGAATAGGAAGTGGCGTGTATAGTCCCTGAGGAAGCGGATGACTCTTCGCAATTTGACACGTACTGCACCTTCTAATGATGTCTTGAACGTCCTTCTCCATGCCTGGCCAATAATAATGTTCCCTAAGCATAGTTAGGGTCTTGTCTTCGCCAAAATGGCCAGCTAAAGATCCAACATGGACTTCTCGAATTAACAACTCACGAGTGCTGCATTTGGGGATACATAACCGAGCACCTTTAAAGAGAAACTCTCGTTGAATTAAGAAGTCCCCTTTGGGATGTTTAGTACACTCAGAATATAACACCCCAAAATCTTCATCATTCTGATATAACGCCTTTAGATGCTCAAATCCAAGGATACAAGCATCTAATTGGAACATCAATAGATAACGCCGTGATAGAGCATCGGCGCCTTGATTCAGTTTGCCGGACTTATGCTTGATAGTAAAGTGAAAGGACTGTAGGAATTCCACCCATTTAGCATGGCACGAGTTTAACTTGTGTTGGCCTTGAATATACTTCAAAGCATCGTGATCTGAATGCAGAATAAACTCACTGGCAATCAAATAGTGGTTCCAATGTTCTAGACATCGAATGATGGCGTAGAATTCCTTGTCATAAGTTGAATATCTCTTCCTGGTATCACATAACTTCTCACTGAAGAAGGCCAAAGGGCGTCCTTCTTGAGTAAGAATGCCTCCAATACCAACCCCAGAAGCATCGCATTCAACTTCAAAGACTTTCTCAAAACACGGTAGGGCTAAAACTGGTGCTTGAGTTAGTCTCTCTTTCACTTCTTCAAAGGCTGCTTGGGCTTTAGGATTCCAAGTGAATGAGGAACCCTTAAGAATCTCGGTCATAGGAGCTAAGATAGTGCTGAAATTTCGTATGAACCTCCTATAGAAAGAGGCCAAGCCATGAAAGCTTCGAACGTCATGAATGCTCTTAGGAACAGGCCAAGTTCGAATAGCCTCAATCTTGCTTTCATCCGCCTTAATACCATCTTCAGAAACAATATAACCTAAGAAGGTAACTTCATGAGTAAAGAAGGTACACTTCTTTAGGTTCCCGAATAACTTCTCCTTTTCAAGAACGAGCATCACCTGAGTTAAATGATCTTGATGTTCTTGCTCATTCTTACTGAACACCAATATATCATCGAAGTAAACAACCACAAACTTGCCCAAGTATGGTCGAAATACTTGATTCATTAACCTCATAAACGTACTAGGGGCATTAGAAAGACCGAAAGGCATGACTAACCATTCATATAATCCGCCCTTAGTCTTGAAAGCAGTTTTCCACTCATCGCCCTCCCTAATACGAATTTGATAATAACCACTCCTCAAATCAATCTTACTAAACACCTTAGAGCCATGTAATTCATCCAACATATCTTCAAGCCTAGGTATAGGGTACCTATACTTGATAGTAATTTTGTTTATGGCCCTACTGTCAACACACATCCTCATACTACCATCCTTCTTCGGAACCAAAAGAGCAGGAACAGCACATGGACTTAAGGATTCTCGTACCAACCCCTTGAATATCAGTTCTTCAACTTGTCGTTGAATCTCTTGAGTTTCCTTGGGATTTGTCCTGTAGGCTGGCTTATTAGGCAGAATGGATCCTGGGATAAGGTCAATATGATGTTGAATGTCACGCTTTGGGGGTAAACCCAAAGGTATCTCTTCTGGAAATAGGTGACTGAACTGATTCAATATGACCTTGGCTATGGGATGGGATGGAAGTGGTGTTTGTGGCTCATCTTGTACTTGCAATATCCACTCTTTCAAGGCTTTGAACTCATGTTGAGAGGCCTTTAAAAGTGGTTCAACATATGTCAAAAGCAAGTCAGATTGATTTTGGCTTTTTTGTGGTTTCATTTTGTGGAGTTCGGATGGTGACATAGGATTCAGAGTAATCTTCTTGCCATCTTTGGAAAAGGAATAAGTATTAAGATAACCATTATGCATAACCTTTCTGTCATACATCCATGGTCGTCCTAACAGAATATGACAAGCATCCATGGGGATAATATCACACCAAAGTTCATCTTTGTAATTCTTACCAAGAGAGAATGAAATCAAGCAACGAGAGTTAACTTGTAATCCCTTGCCTTGATTTAACCATTGAATGTTGTATGGGTGTGGGTGTGCCGTGGACTGAAGGTTCAGTTTCTCAATCATATTCAATGAAACAACGTTGGCACAACTTCCTCCATCGATGATTAACGAGCACACTTTGCCTTGGACTGTACACCGTGAGTGAAAGATGTTCTCACGTTGTTCATCCTTAGCAACTCGTTGATTGCTCAATACCCTTCGAATTACTAGCATCTCACCTTCATCTGCGTTTTCCACAAACTCCTCCTGATCATCTTCATGATCGCTCTCAGCATCTTCTTCCTTTTCCTCTTCTTTCTCCTCGGCAAATTCTCCCTCTATGGCTTCCCATTCAGCTAAGGTGACTACCTTTCGACTAGGACAATCAGAAGCAATGTGTCCTAAGCCTTGGCACTTGTAACACCTTCTTTGGCTTACAGGGTATGGGTTTGGACGTGGGGGGTTTGATGGTGGTGGCCTTTGAGGAGCTTGGTTTTTTTGTGGATTAGATGGGAAAGGGGTAGATGATTTAGGCTGAGGTGTGGTACTCCCCTTGTTTAAGGGTTGCCCACGGTTTGGTGTAGAATAAGGCTTGAATGAATCACGAACATTCATTCTAGACTTTCTTTGTTGCTCCACCTTGTGTGCTAGGACACACACTTCGTCAAAGGTGGTATAAGCTTGCAACTCAACCACGTTAGCTATCCTAGGATCAAGCCCTCCTAGGTAACGTACCATGGTCTGCTCTTCAGGCTCATGAATGTCACATTTGATCATGAGTTTCTCAAACTCACGAGTATATTCTTCAACGCTCATCTTGCCTTGATTCAAATGATAAAAGAGCATGTATTGATCTTGGACATACGTAGAAGGCAAAAACCGTGCCTTCATCTTGGCTTTCATTTTGTCCCAAGTAGCAATCTTACTCTTCCTTTCTCTAGTTCTCTTAGCAGTAAGGTTTGTCCACCATAAGGAGGCATATTTCCTTAATCTAAGAGCAACTATTTTGACTTTCTTATCTTCTGGAATCTCCTTGAACTCAAAAATACGCTCCACCGTTTGTAACCATTCAATGAACTCATCAGGATCTAACTTACCCTCGAACTCAGGAATATCAACCTTGATCTCATTAGAGTTGAAAGTAGGTCGCACTCTTCTTTGCATTCTTTCAAATGGTACTTCTTCTTCAGAGAACGCATTGCTAGCTTCCTCTTCATAGCCATAGTCTGTTCCAGTCCGAATGCTTGGTGATTCTTGAAGTTTCTGCTTTTGTTTCATATGGTTTCCAAGCTGTTTCCTCAAGTACTCATTTTGTGCTTTGAGTTCTCGATTGCTCACACTCATTTCTTGCATTTGCTTAGAAAGAACTTCAAGCCTTTCTTCCACAGACATGCTAGTACTCATTGTGATCGCAGGAATGAACGGTTTGTGTTTGATTGTGTTTGAAATGATTTCAGAGATAAGCTGGGAATGACGTGGGGTTCAGGCCAAGTTCTGAACTTGCTCTGATACCAAAAATGATGTAAGTCCAAGGGAAGGGATAGCAACCCAAGTTAACTCACGTCGAAGGAAGCTAGAAATCAAGCAATTTCTCACGGCCAGGAGTGGCACGGCCGTGCTTGATGGCACGGGGTGACCGTGCCAATTCACTGCCTAGCTTGCCTAGGAAAGCTCTTCTTCACGGTTTTGAGATAGCTTTGAAGGTTTTTGAAAGTTCGATGCAATCAGCTATGTCAAGGCTTGATTTTGTGTGGATAAGAGGAATCAAAGGAGTAAGGAAGTGAGGGAAGTAAAGGAGGATAAAAAAGACACTAAGAAGAACAAAGGTAATTCATGGTTTGAGAGGAGTGAAACCAAGAACTAGTTTGTGAACTTCAAGAGTGTTTAATGAAACTTGGATAGTTCTAAGCTAGATGATTAGATAAGATACACCACTAATCATTTAGCTTAGGGCCCTCAATCTTGGATTAGGATAAGATTCACCACCTAGCCAAAGATTGAGACTCACTTGGTCACCACCTTAATCGGCCACAATTAAGGATAAGCAAGTTAAGTGTTTAGGAAATCACAAGACACAAAGTCTTTTCTCTCTACTGAAAATTCAACTCTATTCCTTCAAAATGAACATACAAGGCTTTATATGGCCTTGAGAGTACACAAATGAGCTTTCCTTCCAAGGGAGGAAAGTCTTAAACTTGCTAATCACTTCCTAACACACGGTTTACTCTAATACAAACCAAAAGCTGAAAGCTTATTTTACAAAGCACTTAAATTATCTTCCTAAACCTTTCCTATGCATTAAGGAATGTAGATGACTCATTTTCCCAGCTAGGAAGGTAAGAGTGCACGGCTAGCCACCTCAAAAGGACTGAAGAATGCATGTGTGCCATGTCATGCTTGAGTGGTCGAATGAGGGCTTGCAAAATGGTGATGTTTCACTTGCTCCACGTGTCTCTCTCTCAAGTAGCTGAGTGGTGCTTGATCAAGCAGTTCAAAATGACCTGCTTGGCAGCCTTCCACCTTAATCAAACCCCTTGAAGGAGGAAAACCACCAAGCTAAGCAACCGGGTGTCAAGCAGCCGGTTTCTGCCTCCACTTGCAACGCATGTTTGACACCTCAAATGATGACTAATTGCTACGTTTCTTACATGGTTGGAAACCTCAAGATGTCTAGTTTACCCTCCATTGGAATCGTAGCATTTGGACGTCATTTGCCCCCTGAACAAACCAGAAAACCAAAACCGTGCATTTTGCAGTGCAATCCGGACAGGTTCAAGAGATGAACTGTTTTAAGTAACCAAATGAATTCCAAATGATATGAAACCAATTGGACTTAAAAGTTAACATCCTGAACTTGATAATCATCCAAAAAACGGACACCAAAATATGCTTTAGGCCGATGTAATAAGATAGCAAAAACCGGGTAAAAATCTGGATGAGAACCCGGGTGTATCACCTTGTGTGTTTGCCATCAAGTGACTCATGGCTGTGACTTTGGAGTTGATTTCTTGATTATTTTGGACCAATGAAACATTATTAGACCTTGAGGATGGACCTCCATCACAAACTTGCCCAAGTATGGCCGAAATACTTGATTCATCAATCTCATAAACGTACTAAGGGCATTGGAAAGACCAAAAGGCATGACTAACCACTCATATAATCCGCTCTTAGTCTTGAAAGCAGTTTTCCACTCATCGCCCTCCCTAATATGAATATGATAATAACCACTCCTCAACTCAATCTTATAAACACCTTAGAGCCATGTAACTCATCCAACATATCTTCAAGCCTAGGTATAGGGTACCCACACTTGATAGTAATTTTGTTTATGGCCCGACTGTCAACACACATCCTCATACTACCATCCTTCTTCGGGACCAAAAGAGCAGGAACAACACACGGACTTAAGGATTCTCGTACCAACCCCTTGAATATCAGTTCTTCAACTTGACGTTGAATCTCGTAAGTTTCTTTGGGATTTGTCCTGTAGGCTGGCTTATTAGGTAGAATGGATCCTGGGATAAGGTCAATATGATGTTGAATGTCACGCTTTGGGGGCAAACCCGAAGGTATCTCATCTGGAAATAGGTGACTAAACTGATTCAATATGACCATGGCTATGGGATGGGATGGAAGTGGTGTTTCTGGCTCATCTTGTACTTGCAATATCCACTCTTTCAAGGCCTTGAACTCATGTTGAGATGCCTTTAAAAGTGGTTCAACATATATCAAAAGCAACTCAGATTGATTTTGGCTTTTTTGTGGTTTCTTTTTTGATGGAGGTCCATCCCCTAGCATGACCCATGGCCCACAAGGAAGCCCAAAGAGTCCAAGTTCCACGTCCAAAGTGCAAGAAATCAGCCTAGGAACACAAGAGAACTTTTTTGTCAAAACTGGAATTTCAGGCGTGCACAAACCCGGTTTTGTGCACCTAATTTCCTAACCTTCCCAAGGCTGAAACGGGGTTGCAGGAAGCCTAAGTTTAAGTTCAAGATGTGCTCTTTCCATCAAGACCTCTTGCAAGTCATTTGGAGTTCATTTGATACCTCAAAACCTCAAGCAAAGTCAAGTGCTGCTTCCTGGCGCTGAACTGGACATGGCTGAAACAAGGAGCTGTTTGGTGGCCCATTTCTCCTCCATTTGATCTGAAACTTTTATGGTTTGAAAGTACTTTAAAAATATTATCAAATGGCCATAAAAAACCTCAGCCAAATTACACACATGAGGAGCTATTAACCACCAAAACAAGGCACAAAACACCCTTTTAACCGGATAATGGGCAGCCGGGTACAAGGAGAGAAGAGTGAGGTGATTGTTGCTCTAATCTATGCTTAGCCACTTGCAAGAGCCATCATGAAGAGTACTTAGCAGCAAAGAAGCTTCCATTGGCCCCAAAGTCGACACATCATCCTCAAGATTAGCAATGAAGAGGTGTCAAGTGGAGGACGCATCTATCCTTTTATGCTTTGATTTGATCTTTGTATTTTTGCCTAGTTTAGCTTGTAGTGCAACCTAAGGCCTATGTTTTTACTTGAAAGCTTTGTATTAAACCCCCCCAAGGCCCTTTGGCCGGCCACTCAAGCATTTGTATGAAATGAAGTTGAGCTTTGCTCCTTTGAACTCTCAAACTCTCTTCTAGCTTATCTCTTCCTTTGGCCGGGTTGAGTGGTGATCTAGCAAGAGTCTTAACTCCTTCTTGGTGGTGTTTCTGTATCCAAGGGGTGGTTAAGGGCCCTAACATCTTTCCTTGGTGGTGTTTCTGTATCCAAGGTTGGTGTTAGTTCCGGTTGCTTATCCAAGTCTAAGGTGAGTTTGTGGTTTCAAAGTTGCCTTGAACTTCTAGCACTTTTCTTACAATTTTCCCATCCTCTTGGCTTTCCCTTGAGGATACATCACATGGAATGACCAAACATTCATAAACGTTGGTTTCGAAGTTACAAAACAAGTCCAATTGACCTATTTCATCATAATACGATTCTAAACGTTCACTATCTACATCGAAATTGCTATTCGAATCGAAATAAACCACTTAAACATAATACGACTTTAGGCATTCAGTTATTATGTCTAAGTTACTACTCAGGTATAGACTAACTAAATACTCAAGTATCGATTCCAACCATACTCATCTCTTTTCGAAGCTATTAATCAAGTATGAATCGTTTAAGTGTACTTATGTCGATTCAAAGCATTCATAATTCATTTTGTGCTAAACTTTTAGGCATGAACTAGCTAAATTTACTTGAATCGATTCTAAACACGTTAAGCTAACTTCGTTTATAATCCTTTTCATGCATCAACTAATTAATTGAATCGATGCTAAACATGCTAAATTAACTTCGAATTAATAACTGAGGCATGATTAACTAAATTGGTTCAATTCGAAGCTAAAGGTATTTAATTCATTTCGATGTAAAATCTCAAACATTCAATGGTCACAGGCATTCGAATTAACGCTAAAGGCATGTAATTCACTTCGAATTATAAATTCAGGCTTTCGATAGCTACATACATTCGAATTAACGCTAAACATGCATAATTCACTTCGAATTATAAACTTAGGCATTCAATGGTTACATATATTCGAATTAACGCCAAACATGTATAATTAACTTCGAATTATAAACCTCAGGCAGCACATTCTAAATTAGGCTATGCTAGTCTAACATGCAACATCGATTCCGCTAAAACGTTTGTGAAATTAGTACTAATTTAGGAGGCGAGGAACACCCACCTGACTCAGCCTAAATTCAACCCTAGTAGCAGTAATTGCACGCCCAAACTCATGTCCACGTTGCTGGACCGAAACCGTGGCCCGTGTGCTTCCCAAAATCGAACCCTAGCTCTCGAAATCAAGCCCTTCTGCGTGTGGTTTGAAGTGGAATTGGTCCCTCAATCTATAAAAGAGGTCGTTGGGAGGCGTTTGGCCGATTTCCGGCACGTGGGTGGCGTTTTCAGGCCACCAAAACGTGGCTCTGTTTCGTGGTGAGAAGCGGAGGAAAGGGGCTGGTGGAGGACGCGTGTGGGGGACCGGTGGTCCCTTTCTCTCGCCGGTGACGCGTGCTGGCCGGCGGCAACGCCAGATGGCCGGTCGCCGGTGAGAGAGAGAGAGATTCTAGAGAGAGAGAGCTGCGGTAGAGAGAGAGCGAGAGCAGAGAGCGAGGAGGAGGGGGGGTCGGGGTCTCGGGCTTCTCAGGCCCGGCGTGCCCCCCCTTCCCTTTTTGTTTTATTTTTCTTTTTCTTTTTTTTGGCTCAATTAACATCATTCTACTGAATCCCGATCCTGTACTTGCTAATGGTTAGGCTTAACTCGAATCGAAACGACCTTCAATCAACATTTCAATTTAAACTTTGGGATTCAACCAAGTAAAACGAAAAACGATTTTAAAAACTCGGTTTAGCGTTGATTCGATAATTTTGTAAATAAGTAACATCGATAGTAACATTAATCAAATAATCGTTCTTTTTAATGAATTTAATCGTTAAAAACTCACACAGTTACTAAAAATACGAATTTAGAACGTAAAAAGGAATTTTAATTACCTTGACGGAAAACGAAAATGCGGGGTGTTAGGGTGGATGAAAGTATCCCACATCGGGAGTTGAGGAGAACGAACCATGCCTTATAAGCGTGGGGAAACCTCAACCCATCGAGGCGCCTTTTGAGGACAAAACCGTGAGGGCAGGGATGGTGGTAGCGTCCGCCTGCCCAAAGCGGACAATACCTCGATGGCGGGTGGTCGTGGGCTGTTACAATGGTATCAGAGCCATGGACCCGACCCGATGTGCCAGCGAGGACGCTGGGCCCCTGAGAGGGGGGGTGGATGAAGGTATCCCACATCGGGAGTTGAGGAGAATGAACCATGCCTTATAAGCGTGGGGAAACCTCAACCCATCGAGGCGCCTTTTGAGGACAAAACCGTGAGGGCAGGGATGGTGGTAGCGTCCCGCCTGCCCAAAGCGGACAATACCTCGATGGCGGGTGGTCGTGGGCTGTTACAGGTGGGTGGCTTTGCTTGGTGCCTGATTGAAAGCAAGCTCCGTATGAGGTAAAAGTTCATCCCAAGCCTTGATGTTCTTCTTCACAAGTACCCTAAGCAACGTCCCCAAAGTCCGATTAGTCACCTAGGTTTGGCCATCGGTTTGGGAGTGACAAGTGGTACTAAACTTGAGGCGTAGGAGTTATTGAGTCTTTTGGTTGTCTTTTGCTGAGCTTATAAAAGGGGAGGGGCGTGTGATTCTTGTCATTCAGCTTGTACTCCAATTCTAAAAGCAATACAAGTACTTTGAGTGTGTTTCTCAAAAGTGCATCTAAAATTCCTAGTTCTATATCTTGAATTGTGGCAAATTCAAGTGGTGTTCTAGGTTCTCTATCTTCTCCATTGGAGTGATTCCTCGGTTAAGACAAGAGAATTAGCCCAAGATCAAGCCATTGAGTGGCTCCGTGAAGGATTATCTCAATTGCAAGATCTTGTTCTATCCTTTTTTTTGTGTGTTGAAGATCTTCTTCCATTCCATCCATCTTTCATTTCTCTTTTCACTTTGGTTTGTTTTTGAGTTTGAGTTTGATTTGGTGATTTGGATCACTTACCACCCACATATACATCATTTGGTATCAGAGCTAAGGTTGCCATTTGACCAAGTTTGCAGCCCAAACACATTTCCCAAACAAAAACACAAAAACAACTCAAACCAGCAAAACCGTGCAAAAACCAAGCATCCGCGGTGACGTAGATGTGGGTGGGCAAGTGAACCAAATCAAACTCCAACTCAAATAAGCCAAATTGGAAAGAGAAATGAAAGATGGATGAGATGGATGAAGAACTTCACTACACAAGAAAAAGGGATAGAACAAGATCTTGTAATTGAGATAATCCTTCACGGAGCCACTCAATGACTTGACCTTGGGCTAATTCTCTTGTCTTAACCAAGGAATCACTCCAATTGGAAAAGGAAGAGAACCTAGAACACCACTTGAATTAGCCAAATTCAAGATATAGAACTAGGAATTTTTGAGACACAAATGAGAATCACTCTCAAAGGTGCTTGTATTACTTTGGAAATCTCTTACAATGCTGAATGATGAAATGCAACTACACAACCCACCTATTTATAGGCTAAACAAAGACAACCAAAAGACTTAAAAACTCCTAGTAATTAAAACTAGAAAATTGAAAAGACTTAGGAAAAATAAAAAGACTCATCATAAAAGGGGTGGGGGAGGTTATAAGGAATATTCTAGGATTTCTCAGCTGAATATCTCCATCTAGAAGCCTCCAAAACGTGCACAATATCAGCCACACAATCACATGTAACCGAAGACTCTTCATATTCCCAGAATTAATCCTTGCAGCTGCCTCAACTTCAACAGAGCATAACTTCCAGAATACTCGGCCAAATCACGCGTTCTTGGGCTTGATAGAAAGCCCTGGAAGTCTAGTTTCCAGAATGGGCTCATTTGCTCAATTTGGATAAGCGGTTTAAAAGTTATGGCCCAAACAATGCACCTATCTCAGACTGGACTGGATCAGCACAACGTATCTTTGAGTGATATTTTGCCCAATCAAATGATGTCCAAATTAAACAAACTTGGGCTTATTTGAAAGCTGAAATCTTAAGCTTCAAAAGCACATGGGCCCTCAAGTTGTGGGTCCACGTGAGCTTGTCCAAAAGTGGTCACAAAAATCGGGTTCCGCAGGGATGAATTCGGCACCAAATTTCTAGCAAAGCTTAACCTCTTTTTGACCTCTCCATAGTGTCGCGAGTCTTTGAACTCACTTAAGAAGACCAAATAGGCACATTTCCATGCATGATCTTCTTTGACCCTTTTCTTCTTTGAAATTGGTCTTGAATAAAAATGATGCATATGGAAATATGCATCAGTGCCACCCTACTTTTCTGCATTTCCTCAACTCGAAGCATAGCACGGTTCCCCAGTGCCTAGCTGCACGACTGTGCCCTCCCTCCTCTTCTCCAAAATAGCCTTTTTTCTAGCCTAAACACATAACCCACAAAGAACCCTTAAGCATCATGATTTCTCTTGGGAACTTGCGAAAAGAGATTGCTTTGATTGAAAAGGAGATGGTCATCCTTGAAACTCCAAAGTTTCGTGGCCAAAAAGAAGATTTCCCTTACTGGATTTCCAAAGTGGATCAAGTCTTCAGTCGCTACAATATTGACGAGCAAGAGAAGTTTAAGGTGGTTATCAAGAAGCTCCGAGGCCATGCGCTTGAATGGTGGGAAAAGTACAAGTATAAGAGGAAGAAGAGAGGAAAAAGTAAGATCAGAACATGGGATAAGTTGAGAGGTAAACTAAAGTATGCTTTTGCTCCAACCTCTTACTTACAGAAGCATCTTTTTCTTACCTTTGAGGGAAATGGCTTTAATTCCTCTTCTAAAGGCATCCCTTTCAACAAGGGGAGTCCCATGAGTGCTTGTATCTCTAACTCTACTTCCTTCCTTTGTTTGGAGAAACCTAACCCCAACAAAGATGAAAAGATCCTTGGGGAGGAAGCTTCAAGCCTAGTTGACCTACCTCCTGTTTTTGATGACTATGGTGATGAAGAGACCTTTGAACTTCAGAGCCAAGAAGACTATTCATGTCCTTTGCCACTTGTGCTAGATCACCATTTAGATAAGGGAATAGCATGTGTTGCTCACTTTGATCCTTGTTATGACAATTTCATTGTTCCATTATCCCCACAATTAGAACCTGAACTAACCAAACTTATAACCATGGGGGGACAAATGGGGAACACAAGTGAGGGACAACCAAGAGGGATAGATAAGGAAGGCGAACATGGAGAACCCTTGATCTTTAAAGAAGGATGTCATGAAAACCATGAGGTGAATTGTGACCTACCTCCAATATTTGATGAGCTTGAAATTGAAGAACTCCAAGTGTCCGATTTGGAGCTATGTGGGGTTGTCGAAGGAATTGAGGAACTCTTGAGTCAAGAAGAATGCCCTCATTCACAACAAGAATTGAGGACAATTCTTTTCGAAGAAAGAGGGATTGATGTATATTTTCAAGGGGATCATTTTCATTCTTTAAACTCAACTTCAAGGGAGGTAAGTTTCAAACAAGTTCATGCATGGCAAGGCTCCTCTTTGGTTCCAATATTTGAATTTCATGACAAAAGACACTTTATGGAGTTCTATTTGAACTTCAAAGTGCCTTTTCCAAACGGGTTTTCCAAATGGGGATCAAGAGTACATTTCAATGATGGAGACCATCATTCACCAAGGAAGACCCAATCAAGCTTCAAGAAGTCAAAGATGTGGCAAAACTCTGTAGAAAAGTTTTATTCCTTTCGGAAGAATTAGTGCTCGATTCGTCCCTGCGGAAGGTAATTTCTGTGGCAACTTTTAGACAAGCTCAAGTAGACCCACAACTTGAGGGCCCATATGATTTGGAAGCTTAAGATTTCAGCTTTAAAATAAGCCCAAGTTTGTTTAATTTGGACGTCATTTGATTGGGCAAAATATCACTCAAAGATACGTTATTCTGATCCAGTCCAGTCTGAGATGGGTGCATTGTTTGGGCCATAACTTTTACACCGCTTATCCAAATTGAGCAAATGAGCCCATTCTGGAAAATAGACTTCCAGGGCTTTCTAGCAAGCCCAAGAACGCGTGTTTTGTCCTAGTATTCTGGAAGATATACTCTGTTGAAGTTGAGGCAGCTGCAAGGATTAATTCTGAGAAAGTGAAGAGTCTTTGGTTACATGTGATTGTGTGGCTGATATTGTGCACGTTTTAGATGCTTCTAGATGGGAATAATCAGCTGTAGAAATCCTAGAATATTCCTTGTAACCTCCCCCACCCCTTTTATGATGAGTCTTTTCATTTTACTTAGACTTTTCATTAGCTAGTTTTAATTGTTAGGAGTTATTGAGTCTTTTGGTTGTCTTTTGCTGAGCTTATAAAAGGGGAGGGGCGTGTGATGCTTGTCATTCAGCTTGTACTCCAATTCCAAAAGCAATACAAGTACTTTGAGTGTGTTTCTCAAAAGTGCATCTAAAATTCCTAGTTCTATATCTTGAATTGTGGCAAATTCAAGTGGTGTTCTAGGTTCTCTATCTTCTCCATTGGAGTGATTCCTCGGTTAAGACAAGAGAATTAGCCCAAGATCAAGCCATTGAGTGGCTCCGTGAAGGATTATCTCAATTGCAAGATCTTGTTCTATCCCTTTTTTTTTGTGTGTTGAAGATCCTCTTCCATCTCATCCATCTTTCATTTCTCTTTTCACTTTGGTTTGTTTTGAGTTTGAGTTTGATTTGGATCACTTTCCACGCACATATACATCAGGACCTCCATCATCTTCCCCTTGTTGAAGAGAATTTGCCCTCAAATTGGTAAGATGATCATCCTCCTCATAAGGGCTAAGGTCGGCTACATTGAAGGTGGCCGACACTCCATATTCACCGGGCAAATTGATCTTGTAGGCATTGTCGTTGATGCGCTCTAACACTTCAAAGGGACCATCGGCTCTTGGCATCAACTTGCTCTTCCTTTTAGAAGGAAACCTTTCCTTTCTCAAGTGAACCCATACCAAATCACCGGGGTGAAACACCATCTTCTTCCTATGCTTGTTGGCACGGTCCTTGTAGGAGGCATTGGCCTTCTCTATCTTTACCCTCACGGTCTCATGGAGCTTTTGGATCTCTTCAACTCGCTTGCTAGCCTCCATGTGAGGCTTCTCATTCATCTCCCTTGGAACAAGATCAAGGGGACTCAAGGGATCCAAACCATAAACTACCTTGAATGGGGACATACCCGTGGCCTTGCTAGGTGTTTTGTTGAAAGCGAACTCGGCATGAGGCAAGGCTAAGTCCCAAGCTTTGAGGTTGGACTTTACTAGCACTCTTAGAAGGCTCCCCAAAGTCCGGTTGGTGACTTCGGTTTGCCCATCCGTTTGAGGGTGGCATGAAGTGCTATACTTGAGCTTGGTTCCCATCTTCTTCCAAAGTGTCACCCAAAAATGGCTAAGGAACTTGGTATCCCTATCCGAAACAATGGATCTAGGGATGCCATGCAACCTCATTACTTCCTTGAAGTATAGATCGGCAATGTGGGTGGCATCGTTGGTCTTGGCACAAGGTATGAAATGGGCCATCTTCGAAAAACGATCAACAACCACGAAAATGGAGTCCTTACCCCTTTGTGTTCTTGGGAGGCCAAGAACAAAATCCATGCTTACATCCTCCCAAGGAAGATTGGGAGTAGGTAAGGGAGTGTATAAGCCGTGGGGTAGGAGGTGGCTTTTGGCAACTTGGCAAGTGGCACATCTCTTCAACACATCTTGGACATCTTTGCTCATACTCGGCCAATAATAATGTTCCCTTAACATCATAAGGGTCTTGTTTTCTCCAAAGTGACCGGCAAGAGATCCTCCATGGACCTCACGTATGAGTAACTCTCTTGTGCCACACTTAGGCACACACAATCTTGATCCCTTGAATAAAAATCCATCTTGGACAAGGAAGTCACCTTTGGGATGTCGAAGGCACTCCTTGTAGAGCTCTCCCAAATCTTCATCATTCTCATAGAGGGACTTCAAATGCTCAAAACCAAGAATGCAAGCATCAAGTTGGAATAGCAATAAGTGCCTCCTTGACAAGGCATCGGCTCCTTGGTTGAACTTTCCGGACTTATGCTTGATGGTGAAGTTGAAAGATTGGAGGAACTCCACCCACTTGGCATGCCGTGAGTTAAGTTTATGTTGCCCTTGAATGTATTTCAAGGCTTCATGATCGGAGTGCAAGATGAACTCCCTAGCCACCAAGTAATGATTCCAATGCTCAAGGCACCTCACTATTGCATAGAACTCCTTATCATAAGTGGAGTACTTCCTTCTTGAGTCACAAAGCTTCTCACTAAAGAAGGCTAAGGGCCGCCCTTCTTAAGTGAGAACTCCTCCAATGCCAACTCCCGATGCATCACATTCCACCTCAAACACCTTATCAAAGCATGGTAAGGCAAGTACCGGTGCTTGGGTGAGTTTGGACTTGATGGTTTCAAAGGCTTCTTGAGCCTTGGGAGTCCACTTGAACGATGCACCTTTGATAACCTCGGTCATAGGGGCCATAATTGTGCTAAAGTCCCTAATGAACCACCTATAGAATGAGGCAAGCCCATGGAAACTTCGCACATCATGAATGCTCCTTGGGATGGGCCAAGACTGAATTGCTTCCACCTTACTCTCATCAACCTTGATACCTTCATTTGTAACAATGTAACCAAGGAAGGTCACCTCATGAGTGAAAAAGGTGCACTTCTTGAGGTTACCATAGAGCTTTTCTTTTTCTAGGACCTTCATGACTTGGGTGAGATGTTGAAGGTGCTCTTCTTCATTCTTGCTATAGATGAGGATGTCATCAAAATACACCACAACAAATTTGCCAATAAAGGGCCGGAACACTTGGTTCATGAGCCGCATGAAGGTACTTGGAGCATTTGACAAACCGAATGGCATGACTAGCCACTCATACAAGCCTCCTTTGGTCTTGAAGGCCGTCTTCCACTCATCTCCCTCTCTAATGCGGATTTGATAGTAGCCACTTCTCAAGTCCACTTTAGAGAACACACTAAAACCATATAACTCATCAAGCATGTCTTCAAGGCGGGGAATTGGATATCTATACTTGATGGTTATTTTGTTGATCGCCCTACTATCAACACACATGCGCATGCTCCCATCTTTCTTTGGAACAAGGAGGGCCGGAACCGCACAAGGGCTCAAGCTCTCTCTAATCAACCCCTTATCCATAAGTTCATCAACTTGCCTTTGGATTTCCATGGTTTCCTTGGGGTTGGCTCGGTATGCCGGTTTATTTGGGAGGATGGAACCGGGTATGAGGTCTATGTGGTGTTGGATGGTTCTTTGTGGTGGTAAGCCGGGAGGTATTTCCTCGGGAAAGACATGGCTAAAGTGTTCAAGGAGGGAAAGGGCTAGGGGGTGTGATGGAGTGGAGGTTTCGGATTCCTCAAGGGTGGCTAGGATGCACTCCTTGAAGGCCTTGAATTCATGGTGAGAAGCCTTAAGGAGAGGCTCACTCACGGTTAGAAGCATATCCGAATGGTCATGGGTTGGTTGGGGCTTGCTTTTGTGGAGTTGGGAAGGGCTTAATGGGGCAAGGGTGATCTTTTTCCCATCCTTGTGGAAAGTGTAAGTGTTTAAGTAGCCATCATGCATGACTTTCCGGTCAAACAACCATGGTCTTCCCAACAAAAGGTGACATGCATCCATGGGGATGATATCACACCACAACTCATCATGATAGTGCTTGCCAATGGAAAATGAAATCAAGCATCTTGAATTAACTTGCAACCCCTTACCTTGATTTAGCCATTGAATGTTGTAGGGGTGAGGATGAGCCGAAGCTTGAAGGCCAAGCTTCTCCACCATAGTTGAGGATGCCACATTTGCACAACTCCCACCATCAATGATGAGGGAACACACTTTGCTTTGAATGGTGCAACGTGTATGGAAGATGTTCTCCCTTTGTTCTTCATGCTCTCCTCTTTTGGTACTCAAAGCTCTCCTCAATACAAGTAACTCTCCTTCATCCGCTTCCTCAATCACTTCTTCTTGTTCCTCCATGTAATACACACCTTCTCTTACTTCCTCCTCTTCTCCCTCTTCTTCTCTTCTCTCATCCCACTCGGCCAAGGTGATAACTCTCCTATTTGGACACTCCGAAGCAATGTGCCCAAGACCTTGACACTTGAAACACCTTCTTTGGTCATTTGGCTTAGGGTTGGGACGGTTTTGGGAAGGTGGAGTCTTTTGTGGAGCTTGGTTCTTTTGTGGAGGTGAGGGTGTAGTAACCGTGGGTTTGGGAGGGGGATAAGAGCTCCCCTTGTTGAAGGGTTGGCTCTTGGGAAAGGGTTTGGGAGGTTCCCTTTTGTAGAGTTTGGATTTCCTTTGTTGTTCAACTTTGTGGGCTAAGACACACACTTCATCAAAAGTGGTGTATTGTTGCAATTCCACCACATGGGCATACCTAGGATCTAACCCACCCAAATATCTCACTATGGTTTGCTCTTCGGGCTCTCTCAAGTCACACTTGATTAACAACTTCTCAAATTCCCTAGTGTACTCCTCAACACTCAAGTTCCCCTGGGTGAGATTGTGAAGTTGGGAATAATTGTCTTGTAGGTAAGATGGGGGTAGAAACGGGCTTTGAGTTTGGTTTTCATCTTTTCCCATGTTCGAATCTTTCCCTTCCCTTGCCTAACTCTCTTAGCACAAAGGTTGGACCACCAAAGAGAAGCATATTTACGAAGTTTAAGGGCCACAAGTTTTACCTTATTTCCCTCGGAAATCTCTTTGTAGTCAAAGATTCTCTCAACGGTTTGCATCCATTCCAAGAACTCATCGGGGTCTAGCTTCCCTTCAAATTCTGGAATCTCCACTCTAATGTCTCCTTGGTGAGAGGTTGTCCGCCTTCCTCTTCTTGATCTTCCATAAGCCTCCTCTTCACTTGACGAGCTCAAGTGTGGGGCTTCTCTCGCTTCCGGTTCGGAGTCGGAGGAGTTAGAAGATCGGGAACTTCTAACCTCCTTTCGTTTTTGCTTCAAGGAGTCTCCAAGTTGTCGCCTCAAATACTCGTTCTGACCTTTGATCTCTTCATTCTGTAGCTTCAAGGCCTCATAATTCCTCATGAGAGCCTCAAACTTTTCCTCCATGGTCATGCTAGTAGTGCTTGTGTTGAAATAAGCAGGAACTTCACGGCCTGAATGTGGCACGGGCGTGCTGTGAGGCACGGGGCGGCCGTGCTCTGGTTCTGGACGGGAGTGAAGTTGAGATGTTGCTGGAAAAGGGGTGGCACGGTCGTGCGACATGGCACGGGGTGACCGTGCTGAAGTACTGGGTGTGGATGAAAAAGGAAGTGTGGCTGGAATGTGAGGGTGGCACGGTCGTGCTGTTTGGCACGGGCTGACCGTGCCGATTTTCTGGATGGTGAAAATCTGTGGAGCACGGTTTGGTGTTTTTGAGGGGGAATGTGTTTGGGGTGTTTGGAAGGGTGTTGGGCAGCAAGCTTAGGCCTAGGGAAACCTTAGCTCTGATACCAAATATGATGTATCCTCTAGGGAAAGTCAAGAGGATGGGAAAAATGTAAGCAAAGTGCAAGAAGTTCAAGGCAACTTTGAAACCACAAACTCACCTTAGACTTGGATAAGCAACCGGAACTAACACCAACCTTGGATACAGAAACACCACCAAGGAAAGATGTTAGGGCCCTTAACCACCCCTTGGATACAGAAACACCACCAAGAAGGAGTTAAGACTCTTGCTAGATCACCACTCAACCCGGCCAAAGGAAGAGATAAGCTAGAAGAGAGTTTGGGAGTTCAAAGGAGCAAAGCTCAACTTCATTTCATACAAATGCTTGAGTGAGTGGCCGGCCAAGCCTTGGGGGGTATTAATACAAGCTTTTCAAGTACAAGCATAGGCCTTAGGTTGCACTACAAGCTAAACTAGGCAAAATTACAAGGATCAAATCAAAGCATAAATGGGTAGATGCATCCTCCACTTGACAACTTTTCAATGCTCATCTTGAGGATGATGTGGTTGATACGCACCAACCACGAAGTTCTAGTCTACAAGAGCATGTCCTTGTTCAACAACTCCATTCGGATCCCTATTGTCAAGGTATTCAGTTTGACCTACAAGCTCCCTTGGGAAGGTCCTTACTCTCTTGGACCCCTAGTCCCAAGCCAAGCTAGTCCAAGCTCCTTGTAGAAGCCTAGCAAAGGTTTCCACCCAAAACAGTCCAATTCGGTTCCTTAGAACAACCCGGGCAGTGGCCGTTTCTTTTGCATGTTCAAGGCATTTTTCCTCTTACCAGGGGTTTGGAAGCACTTTACACTTTTGGGTTGACAACCTAAGTCCTTTATAAAGCTTTTATTTAGCTTGTAAATGGCCTAGGTTGATAACTTTTGGCTAAAGATGCAACCGGGTATCCAGTTTCAGCCACACAGCACCTGACTGAAGTTTGAGGTGATTTTTGGCTTGCCTTGGCAGGCCTTTGGTCGAGATATTTCTGGCCTTTCTTTAAGTTTAGGATGTGATCTTTCATATAAATCAAGTTGCAAGTGAAAAGGAGGCCATTTGGGGGTTCAAATCATCCAAACATTTCAGACCTGCAAACTGGCCAGTACAGCCGCGCACATGGGTCAACTTCTGGCCCTCTATTACCCAAGAGCAACCTGATTTAACTGAACGGTTTAAAGCCTAACTTTAAGTTTCAGGTCTTATCTTTCCAATGAAGCAAGTTCCAAAGCATTTTGACATCATTTGCCTAGTCAACCAGCCTAATCTTTCAAACCGTGCAAAACTGGACAGTCCTGGAATTCAGCCTATGATCTGGTCCGAAATGAGCTCCGTTTGTTCCCATCTTTTGAGGACTCTTTGGGGACACCTAAGGGCATGAAAGGGTGTCTAAATGTTTATCAAATGAACCCTCAAAACCTCAGATTCAGCCACCCAAGGTACAGCTATTATCCGGGCAAGCAAGGAAGAAAATACCCTTTTATCCAAGGGACCAAAACAAGCTGTCCTTTGCTGTTTTAGGTGATCAGCCGGCTGTCCTTGCTGTTTTGACTTGTTTTTCATCTTATCAAAGCTTTCATTAGTTGTACTTAAGTGTAACACATGTTAGACACCTCAAACATTGAGATTAACACTTGTATTAGGTGTCAAACATCCAAGAGATGCTGAATTTAGGCCTTGTATTAGCTAGACTAGGTTGCTTGATTTAGCTAGTTAAATCTTGGCCCTTGATCTTGTTGTGAAGGCCGGATATACTCGGCCAAAGCTGAATGTTTACTAACTTTTGGAATGAAAAATGAAAAGTTTTCTTTGCTAGCTTAAGCAAATCTCAAATCTCCTCTACTTTATCCTTCATTGGTGGTGTTTAGGAGTGATTCTTTATCCTCTCTTCCGGTGCGTTTGCTTTACGAAGATTGGTGGTGAATCCTTTAGCTTTGGCTGGTGGTTTTAACCTTTAGGCCAATTCATATCCAAGTGTGTTGAGTGTTAGTAGTGTCCGAAGTGCTAGCCTAGCACGCATCAACTGGTATCAGAGCCCAACTTCGATTCTTGGTGAGTTGGTTTTGATTGCCGTAAGCTCCTCTTCTCTTCTCCTTGATTCTTTTTCGTTTCTCCCCTCCTTGAATTCACTTCTCACGTTCCCCTTGAATCCACAAAGAACCCTCCTAGCCCAAACACGAATCCTAGCTACAAAAAAAAAAAAAAAAACCAAGCTCCACAAATAGCCCCAACCGTTTCTCCACTCCTTTACCAAAACATGGCCGAAAGGGGAGATCCTTCTTCCTCACCTCAAGACGCCCCTTTAAGGGAACCGGTGAGAGTTCCTAGAGGTATGACTCTAGAACAAGCTCACGAAATGAGGAGGGATAGAGCCATCCTTGAGATGCAAGAAAGCATAAGAACCCTCACTACACAACTCCAACAACTCGTGGCCCAACCGAGAAGACAAGAACGAGAACCACCCCGGGACCTTCCTAATGACCTTGATTTTGACTCTCCTCTTGAGAGTGACTCTTCTATGGGAGGGAGAAGGCCGAGGAGGAGGAGGATACAACAAGATGAACTCAATGACTTGAAGATTGAGGCACCCGAGTTTGATGGAAGTTTGAGACCCGAAGATTACTTAGAATGGGTTCAAGCTTTGGAGAGGATCATTGAGATTAAGGGTTATTCTAGTGAGAAAGCCTTTAAACTTGCCGTGTTGAAGCTCAAATCATACGCATCTCTATGGTATGAGAACTTGAAGAGGACGAGAGCCTTAGAGGGAAAATCCAAGATCAACACTTGGATTAAGTTAAAGAAGTACATGGACAAACGAATCTTGCCTTCCACTTATAAGCAAGAATTATACTTGAGGGTTACTTCTCTTCAACAAGGAAGTATGAGGGTTGAGGAGTATATTCGAGAGTTTGAACAACTCCAAATTCGATGTTCATTGAGGGAGGAACCCGAGCAAACCATCGCAAGGTTCCTAAAAGGTCTATCTCCACCTATCCTTGAGCGGGTCGAACTTCAACCCTTTTGGACCTTTGAGGATGCTTGCAAATTGGCCGTGAAGGTAGAAAAACAACTCAAATCCAAACGCCCCTTTGTTTCTACCCCCTTAAAGCCCACGGCCACCCCTAAGTCCTTCCCACCCTTCAAACCGAAATACCCTCCCAAGACCACCCACAACCAAGAGAAAGGAAAAGAAGTTCTAAAGGAGGGACTCAAAAGCCAAAAGAAATGTTTCAAGTGCCATGGTTTTGGGCACTTTCAAGCGGATTGTCCAAATCGAAGAGTCCTTACTATTAAGGAAATTGATGAGCTCGGTCACATGGAGGTCGAAAGTGATGAAAGTGAAGAAGAGATCCTTGAGGACGAAGAAGACCCCACCTATCAACCCGAGGAAGGGGATGTTCTTATGATCAAGAGGGTTTTGCACACTAAGGAGGCCATTTCGGACTCCAATCAAAGAGAACAAATTTTCCATTCAAGATGTAAAGTCTTGAACAAAGTGTGCAACTTGATCATTGATGGAGGGAGTTGCACTAATGTGGCTTCCCATGAAATGGTTACCAAGCTTAACCTTACTACCATTCCTCACCCAAGGCCATACACCCTACAATGGCTCAAAAAGGGGAGTGAAGTAACGGTTAGTAAGCAAGTTCTAGTCCCTTTCTCCATTGGTGGCTATCAAGACGAGGTTGTTTGTGACGTTTTACCCATGGACGCTTGCCATTTGCTCCTTGGGAGGCCTTGGCAATTCGACAAGGATGCTCCCCATCACGGTCAAGCTAATACTTATTCCTTTAGGCTTAAAGGGAAAACCGTGACATTAGCCCCTCTACCCCCAAACCAAACACATAAACACAAACCCAAGAGTGGAGAGACAAAGCCAAAAGACCTAACCTTGCTAGTGAGTGAAGGGCGAGTTGAAAGGGCCCTTGAGAAAGGAAAGACCGTGTACATGATTCTCTTTGTTGAAACCCCACAGAATCCCCCACAAAAAAACCTACACCCCTCGGCCATCCCCTTAATCCAAGAATTTGAGGATGTTTTCCCTCAAAATCTACCTCCCGGTCTTCCTCCTTTAAGGGGCATAGAGCACCAAATCGATTTAATTCCCGGTGCCCCTCTACCCAATAAACCGGCCTATAGATGTACCCCCACCGAAACCAAGGAACTCCAAAAGCAAGTGCAAGAATTGGTGGACCAAGGTTATGTGAGGCCAAGTATGAGTCCTTGTTCCGTTCCGGCCTTATTAGTTCCAAAGAAAGATGGGACTTGGAGGATGTGCATTGATAGTAGGGCCATCAACAACATCACCATCAAGTATAGGTACCCAATTCCTAGGCTTGATGACATGTTAGATGAGCTACATGGTTCAAGGATCTTCTCAAAGATTGATTTAAGGAGCGGATACCACCAAATTTGGATGAAAGAGGGGGATGAGTGGAAGACCGCTTTCAAAACCAAGCAAGGGCTATATGAGTGGCTAGTCATGCCATTCGGACTCTCAAATGCACCTAGTACTTTCATGAGATTGATGAATGAAGTACTAAGGCCCTTTATTGGTGACTTCGTTGTGGTTTACTTTGATGACATTCTTGTGTATAGCAAGAATGAAACCGATCATATTCTACATCTAAGGAAGGTGTTCACTACTCTACGTGAACAAAGATTGTATGGCAAGCTTGAACAATGTGAATTCTTTGTACCAAGGGTTGTTTTCCTTGGTTATGTTGTCTCAAGTAAAGGAATCCAAGTGGATGAATCCAAGGTGGAAGCCATCCAATCTTGGCCGGTTCCCACCTCCATTACGGCCGTACGAAGCTTTCATGGCCTAGCCTCCTTCTATAGAAGATTCATCAAGGATTTTAGTTCCATCATGGCACCCCTCACGGAATGTATGAAGAAAGGTACTTTTGTTTGGACCCCCTCGGCCCAAAAGTCCTTTGAAACAATCAAGCTCAAGTTGTGTGAGGCCCCGGTTTTAGCCCTTCCAAACTTTGAAGAGTTGTTTGAGGTGGAGTGTGATGCAAGTGGAGTAGGGATAGGAGCCGTTCTTACTCAACTCAGAAAGCCTTTGGCCTATTTTAGTGAGAAATTGAGTGGCCCCAAACTCAATTATTCAACATATGACAAAGATTTTTACGCCATAGTCCGGGCTTTGCATCATTGGAATCACTACTTGAAACCTAAGCCCTTTGTATTACATTCGGACCACCAAGCTTTAAAGTTCCTTAGTGGGCAGCCTAAACTCAATTTTAGGCATGCTAAATGGGTTGAGTTTTTACAAGCCTTTTCCTTTTCCACCAAACACAAAAGGGGTTGTGAGAATGTGGTAGCCGATGCCCTCTCAAGGAAGTATGCCTTGATCTCACTTCTAGGGGCAAAGCTACTCGGATTTCAAGCTATTCAAGCTTACTATGAGGAAGATTCAACTTTCAAGGACTTGTTTAAGTCCCCTCCTACTCACGGTCCCTACCAAATTCAAGAAGGATTTCTCTTTAAGGATAACAAGCTTTGCATTCCTTCTTGCCCTTTTAGAGAACTCCTAGTGAGAGAAGCTCATGGGGGCTCACTTGCTGGTCATTTTGGGATCAACAAGACCTTAGACATTCTAAGGGAACACTTCTTTTGGCCCAAGATGGGAGAGGACGTGCACAAGGTCGTTTCAAGATGTGCTATTTGCCACCAAGCCAAGAGTCAATTTCACCAAGGGCTCTATTGTCCCCTGCCCGTGCCTCTTAGGCCGTGGGAAGATGTGAGCATGGATTTCATTGTGGCCTTGCCTAGGCCACAAAGGGGCAAGGATTCGGTCATGGTGGTTGTGGATCGATTCTCAAAGATGGCACACTTCATAGCATGCCACAAGACCGATGATGCTTCCCACATTGCGGATCTTTACATGAAAGAGGTGATTCGGCTTCATGGTGTTCCCAAAACAATTGTGAGTGACCGAGACACAAAATTTCTCTCTCACTTTTGGAGGAGTTTATGGCATCTCTTGGGTACTAAGCTCCTCTATAGTACCACTTGCCATCCTCAAACCGATGGCCAAACGGAGGTGACAAATAGAACCCTTTCTACCCTCCTTAGGACATTGGTTCACAAAAATTTGAGAGCGTGGGACATCAAGCTAGCCCATGCGGAGTTTGCCTACAACCGCACACCGGTTAGGGCCACGGGCATGTCACCATTTGAGGCTTTGTATGGGGTTAATCCCCTAACTCCCATTGATCTTCTACCTCTCCCCATGGATTGCAAGGTGAGCTTTGAAGCGAAAGAACGAGCCAAGGAGATGCGAAGTCTACATGAACGGATTAGGGCTCACATTGAGAAGGTTAATGAAGCTTACAAGAACAAAGCCAATAAGAACCGCAAGGGCATGGAATTTCAACCCGGAGACTTGGTATGGCTCCACCTTAGAAAGGAAAGGTTCCCCTCAAGAAGGAAAAACAAGCTCATGTCAAGGGGAGATGGCCCATTCAAGGTGATTTCTAAGGTTGGTCCAAACGCTTACAAGCTAGAGTTGCTCGGTGAAATGGGGGTTTCGGCCACCTTCAATGTAGGGGATCTGAGCCCTTACATCGAGGATGACTTGAACCTTGGGGATTTGAGGGCAAATCCTCTTGAGGAGGGAGAGGATGATACGCACCAACCACGAAGTTCTAGTCTACAAGAGCATGCCCTTGTTCAACAACTCCATTCGGATCCCTATTGTCAAGGTATTCAGTTTGACCTACAAGCTCCCTTGGGAAGGTCCTTACTCTCTTGGACCCCTAGTCCCAAGCCAAGCTAGTCCAAGCTCCTTGTAGAAGCCTAGCAAAGGTTTCCACCCAAAACAGTCCAATTCGGTTCCTTAGAAC
>JAKOGI010003467.1:37500-47500 GCA_029747015.1 Carnegiea gigantea | reverse complement strand
AATTTTCTTTTCTTTTTGAAAGGTTTGGGGTGCTTCTTGACACGTTTACCAAGTTTCTTTTTGGCCTTAAACTTCTTTTTCTGTTTAGTAAGTTTGTCTAATTGACAACCAAACTTACTAGAATAATAGAGCTGATCTTTACATTTCAGCTTCTTTTGGTCCTTTTGAAGCCTCTTTCTTTTATAGGCTTTTTCACATTCATCTACTAGTGTTATTCTAGCAAACTCAATTCTGGCACCTAATGTGTCAGTTCTTTCAGGTCGTTCTGCGGCCTTCCATTTACTAAATATTAAATCACTCCATGGGAATGGTAATTTAGTAAAGAACATATCGTTATGGAAATTTAACGAATTAGAGGCTGCTGAAGATATTTCAGCTTTGTAATAATACTTTTCAAATTCACAAACATAGGCATCAAAATAATTGATGTCGCATATCTGTAAATTATAAAGCATTGTGAGGTACTTTTGCCTCTTTAATTGTTTCTCTCTTAAACGATACTGAGAATAGTCTTCTCCCAGAAATTCTCTTCGAATTTCGTTCTCAATCGTATTAATGATTGTTTTATTGTCATTAGTGGTTGTTCCTCCTAAATATCTTACCTTGGTTTCTTCAGGTAAGGCAGTAAACCAGTCAGATACTTTCCCACTTAAAGTTGAAGGGATGAAAATTTTTAATTCATCACCATCTGTTCTAGTGACACCAGAATAAATGAGTAAGGCTTTTACCCATTCCTTGATGACTTCGTCTGTATTTGTAACACAGTCAATATTTAAGGTAGCGCCTGCATTACTCAAAGGGTAGGCATGGCCTGGGTGAGAGAATAAATGAGGTCTTCCCACTCGTCTTTGTCTAGACGATGGGTGACGATATCGGTAGCGTTGTGCTTCCTCTTCGTCATCACTTCCTATTTGACTATCAAGATTAGTCTGACTCTCAGGTCTTACCTCTGGACCACTTGGACCACTTGGACCACTAGACTGGGTCGAGTCTGGTACAATCATGGGGTGACTAGATGATGCTTCACATGTAGCCTCCATATTACATTGTAATTGGAGTTCATTGATCTTATCTAAGATCTCATCTTCCTCATCAGAATTAGCTTGAGCATATTCTTGCTCTAATTCTTCTAAAGAGATAAACGTTCGAACCATGTTCGAAATTGAAGGATACCCTGGTTTGGTAGGGTCAATAGAAGGGTTAAATCTAACTCTTCTTCGAACAATTTGTTGTTCTGGTTCTGACTTAGGAGTATGCAGAATTAATTTCTGGATCTCTCCTAATCCTTCGTAGATACTGTCTAACTTAGTATCTATTGTTTGTCCTTGTAAATTAGACTTCCACAATTTCTTATAAGGAGATGATGAACTGCTACTAGCTTTATCCATCACTCAATCCTGATAAAGAATCTCTAGCAGGACTTGCTAGGTCAGGTTGTACGTACCATTGACAATTGGCAAGTTCAGCCTGTTGACAGATATAAATCCATCTTTTATCTTTGGTTTTAAGATAATTTGTTTGGTCTCTGGGTCTGAGACATGAAGAATGGCTCTGATACCATTTCTGCGGTATGCTCTGATACCATTTCGACAGCTTCTTTTTCCAGTTATTGAGCATAGCTACAACTGGGTGCGGAATTATTTTTAGACCTATTGGTCCTTCGTCTTTTAAGAAACGCTTGATATCTATAGTCATAATTTTGGTTATGACGTCTAAGACAAGTATCTAAAGAAAGTAAGGCCTCGTTAATGCCGTCAAGAATAGCCTTTTGGCGGTGGATAGCATTAATATGATAAAGATTATCATTTTCAAGGATACTCCTTGGACTTGGAATAATTATCTCACCATCAGCGAGTGCTAGAGGATTATCGAAAAAGTCATCACCTAATCGTTCTAGTCCTCGTCTGCTAATGTTAAGCAGGGTCTCTTTGACCTGAATAATAAACTCACTGTTTTCCTTCTCTAGAAGGCATCGTTCTAAGGCATTTTTAACTATAGCCTTGGCATACAGTTGTTCAGGGCTGAAGGGGTTCATGATAACTAAAATAGGTTTCAAGCATATAAACAAATTAATGATAATTATTAGTCTTATCAAATTAAGTAGTAAATATGCATCTTGAGATAGAACATGATTAGTTAGAGTCAAGATCAATACCTCGCTGGACCTCAGCCTCTTTCGCCGGCGACCACCTGTCTATTGGCTACTTCTCTGACTATTCCAAAGGTACTCCAGACCTTTCTCTCAAACCAAATAATATTGTACACCAAGATATATAAAAACTACTTTTATTGATAATACTAATAATTACACACTAATCTTGTTTACATACTCTACTCCCTAAAGGAGTAGTTACTCTTCCTTCATTCTCTCTCTAAAGATTTTTAGGTAGAGAGGCTCTCTCTTTCTTCGATGCCCCTAACAAATGAGGCAATGCTCTTTATATAGAGCAGCATGACCGACAATAGTACCAATCACCTAAAGCAAATAGTACAAATTTCAAAAGAAAAATTACATAATATGCTTTTACTGTTGGCTTTTACTGTTGGTGAAAGTGCGCCTTTTGAAAACGCGTCATCCTTTTGCTTTTGCACTGTTGAAGATTCCTGCTTTTACCGTAGGAAATGCGTTCTTTCTTTTCGTACGAAGACGCGTTGTCCTTTGCAATGGTGGACGTCTTTGCAGTAGTGGCATCTGCTTTTCTTAATCACGAAGCACTGTTTTTCAGTAGTGGGTGATGCTTTTGATAAAATAATGCCTTCTAACAGCTGGCTGATAATGATACCTTCTGGATATTTCCTGTGGGGTCCAACACGCTTCTTTCTCATAGAAGCCTTAGAGGACAAATGCAGCAACCTGCCGTCTTTTCTTCGTGGATATTTCCACACAGCAGACTTCGAGTATGATGAGTCCCTGGTATTCTACAAGTATGTATTAGGCTAATCCCTGAACTTATTTTGTTTAGGGCATCATACCTAGGGGTACAATTTCCTTCAGCATAAATAAAAATGTTGCTGGGGGAATTATACATGAAGCCTTTGTTGGCTTTTCTTAAAGACTCTAATTTCTTTAAGATGACGATAAACCCGAAAGCTCGTCTGTTACAGATCCATCCCTCATCAATATCTGGGATTTCAAGGGATTTGTTCTTTCTGAACTTTAAATTGGCCTTGTTGGGAGTACAAAGCTGGATAATTAACCATCCTGGCGCTGGAGTTAGTAGAACTTCTGGGCTGGCTGATAGTATTTTTAATACTACCCAATCAGATTTGGAGCTCTTTCGAAACTTTTTGACAGCTTCGATTATGGACTTATGTAGTCCAAGAATCTCGCTGTTTCCTGGGCTGCATGTAATGCTAGCACAGAAACCGAACATGACTGCCTTGCTAACGTCGTCTGTAGGACTTCCTGCAAGAAAATGAATTCTGGGGTAGATCCCAGAAGTGTCAATCATTTGACTGTTAGTATTCTGGGCCGTATAAACCCATTTTGAATATGAAACGTATTGTTCCATAGATATAGCCTGATTCAATATAGGCTTTTGTGCCTTGGGCACGATGACTGTGAAGTCATTTTCTTCCTCTGTTTCTGAGGAGGTAGAACATTCCTGAACCTTTCCTTTCGTTTTGAAAGTAGGCTTAGGGATTTCTTGTGTGGACAAAAGTCCCTCTCCTTCTTGGAGACTATCGGACACGGGTCCTTTTCCTTTTTGGGCACGTTCACATGCTCCAAGAAAGGCCTGATGTGCTTCATCAGATAAGTCAATGGCTTGTAACGCCATTACTTCATCGAGGCTAGATAAGGCCTGGATGATACGAGGATTAATTTCCTCTGCAATTTCCCTCTGGATTTGTGTCATTCGTTCATGAGCGACACATAATTCATGGATAGCCATTTCCAATAAGGATCTGGCGTCTGCTGAAGATGTCTCTTCCTCAACCATTGGCTTCCCTGCTAAGAAAATCAGCAAGATGGTTATTCTTTCCTTTTATATGTTCAATATCGAATTGATATTCCTGAAAATATTGTTGCCATCTATGGCGTCTTTTGTACTCAGGGGTACAGGGGAGCTTATTAAAAATGTAAGCTTTCACATTAGTGTTATCTGTTCTGACTAAGAACTTTACAGGTAAAATAAAGAAATGAAATTTAGCAAAACTCCGTTTTAAGGCGAGTAATTCCTTTTCATTGCTGTGATAATTAGTCTCAGCTGGCTTAAAACATCCGTTAGCATACCTGCAAACATGTTCTTTGTCATCAGCCTTTCTGGCCTTAAGGACTCCTCCCCAGTAAAGGTCTGAGGCATCTGTTTCAACTATTAGTTGATCACCTGGTTCAGGGATGGCCAATCTAGGTAATTGCCTGCACAACTTCTTGAGTTGTTGGACAAGATGGGTGTGGTAGTCTTGCCATTGTAAATTTAATCTTTTCTTAAGAAGATCTTGAAGTGGACCTCTTGGCCATGCTAGGTTAGGCACAAAGTCACTGACATAATTGATACATCCTAAGAATCGTTCAACCTGTTTTCGGTCGCAGAGTTTATCAGGGAAATTAGCAACTTTCTCACATATATGGGGTTGCATTTCTATACCCTTATGGTCGATCTTTAGACCTAAAAACTCAATTTGTTCTTTTGCAATCTCAGCTTTTTTAGCTGATAGTATTAATCCGTGATTCCGGCTTTTCTCAATGAATTTCATGAGATGAGTTGCATGATCTGCAATATTAGAAGAAAAGATCAAGATATCATCAACATAAACTAAACAAAAGTCTGAATATTCATTGAAGATATTATCCATTCTTCTTTGAAAAATCTGTGGGGCGTTTTTTAGTCCCATAGGCATTACATTCCAAATGTATTGCCCTTGAGGTGTGCTGAATGCAGTTAGGGGCTTGGCAGATTCTTTTAGTTTGATCTGATAAAATCCCGATTTGCAATCAAATTTGGAAAACCACTTTTTGTTAAGGGTTTTGTTGATAAGTAATTCCTTATTAGGAAGGAAATAACCATCAAAGACGGTTAATTCGTTTAACCTTTTGTAGTTAATCACCATTCTTGGCTTACCTCTCTTTTGTTCAGAGTGGTTGTTTACCATGAATGCTGGACTATTATGAGGACTTTTGTTATCCTCAGTGCTTTTGAAAGCTAATTGCTTTTCTTCGAGTTCTTTGAGTTGGGCCTTGAACTCGAGTTCATCTGCCTGACTATATCTCAAGGGCTTAACTCGTACAATTGAGTTGGCCTCTTTGAGTTGGATGTCTGCATAAGACTTATCCTTGTCCCAATATTTCAATGGGTTATCATCGAAATGGGCTTGTAGAAGTGTTTTTACTTCGTTTTCTAGCCTAAATTCTAATGCTCTTTGGGTGTTTGATAGAGCATTTAGCAATTGGGCTTTGACCTTAAAATGGTCTTTGGGCCTTTTTGTAAGGTTTTTGGGCCGGTTTATATTTTATACATGCATACATGGATATATATATATATATATATATATATATATATATATATATATATATATATATATATATATATATATATATATATATATATATATGTTTGTGTATATATATATATATATATATATATATATATATATATATATATATATATATATATATATATCTATATTATTATATATATATATATATGTATATGTGTGTTGTGTATATATACATGTGTGTGCCGTGCCGTGTGTGTGTGTGGTGTGTATATATATATATATATGTATATATCGACTATATATCTTTATCTGTATATGTATATTATATGATCATGTATGTGTGCGTGTATATATATATGTGTGTGCGCGTGTATATATATATATATATATATATATATATATATATATATATATATATACACACACACACGCACGCAAACATACGCACACACATATATGTAGGGATATAGATATAGATATTGTAACACCCTCAGCCCCTAGGGCCAGGAGCGTTATGTTTTCTTGCTTCGTACATAACTTCTGGGGTAAAATGGATAGAGTTTCGCCTTAAAACTGGTCATTTATCATGCTTAAAGCCTTACAACTCCCTGCATTGAATGGAAACATATAAAACTTCTAAAACAAGCTCCACAGTTACACGCTGGAGTCCATCGCTCTACGGATTACTCGCCCGGAGTACACGAACCATAAAGTTCATTAATAAAGAAGGAAATCAAATATACAACTCAACGGATCACACATCCGGAGTATTGGGATTTGCATCCCAAAATACAGCTAACTTTGACCAAGACGACATCTAACTAATCAGATGGTTGGCTCATACGTCTATATAGAGCGACTCGTAAACAATATGCATTATATGAGCTAGAAAACTTAGTTTACAACAATTACAAACTAGGACTATATTCTATTACATCTTTAAACACATGAATCTACTTCTATAAGGCACACATGACTCTTTTTCAAGCAGGGGTAAACTCCAACTCGACGTGAGTGGCTTGACTTCCACCTGTCATAACAGAAGCCTGGGGAAAAAGGGGAAAGAGTAATGGGATGAGCAACCATATGCTCAGTGAGAATTCCCCTACTCCTTAAAAGCTAAAACCATTTGCAGGCAATAACACCAATGATAGTCACATATCATATATTTGTATACTACTATCATATTAGGCAATCATAATCCCTAAGAAAAGATTACCACCCTTATACTTCATGCTAGCCCCTCAACTCATTCCTTAGCCCTTAATGACCAATGTTCCTTTCTAACAAGCATTCAGGCACGTAATCAAGTAGCACAAGGAACGAATATGATGCTTTCAAATACACTTTTGAAAACATAGTGACTCTCGATATATTTCAAGAATAGTTTATAAATCATGCTAACTTCTTTAAAGCTTATAATTCTTTCTGAAAGCTCCCGAAACATCCAAATTGATAAGAAAGACTTCGCAAGAAACATTCCTTCATAAGATATGCACCTTTAAAAGCTTAAATGTTCGATGCATTACTAGGATGTAACTATACTTTATTTGAAATTTCATTTAAATTATATTTGGAAACACGTTCATAAAATATGTGCAGGATATGTACATTTGAAAACTTTCTTTCTTTTCTTAAAAACACTTTGCTCAGCCTCTTGAGGCTCATGTTCTTTAAAAGAACTTCTTTCGTAATGGTTCTCTAATGACCCTTATAAGCTTCTCAAATCTTATTCAATATGGCCTCGTAATGGCCCTTATAAATCTTTGTTTTTCGAAATGCTTAAAATAGCAAAATGCCTACTGCTTTTCCTATTTATTAGAAACTCACTTATAGCATAAAAAAAACATCTTATCGTGCTGGCTAGGGGAGATCTATACCGCCCCTAAGTGTGATCGTCACTTACAACTCACGTTATCCCCGGGGTATACGTACTGAACTTTTTGGCCAAAATGCGTCTTAGCAAAGCAACCCTAACTTTGATATTGTCCTTTGTGGGGCAACAGCTCGCACCAAGATAGTCATATCTTGAGTCTAGTCCCCCTCAAGGTTTCTTACACGTCACTCATCAGGGAACAGCTCACACAAGATAATCATATCTTGAGTCCAGTTCCCGGAAACAGCTCATGCCATCTTTGCGTCCAACTCTCAATATTACCTTTGGGGGAAATAGCTCACGCCATCTTTACGTCCAGTTCTCACCCCCAAAGTCTGGCCATTTGCTAGCACTTTCTTAGCCTTTAAAATCACATTTCATTTCTCTTTTTCAATTGATTACCTTGCTGAAATCTTACTTTTAATAGAACGACCATAGCTTTTCTAAATGTTTATAGTTCGTTCGTTTTTAAGTTAAAAAGCTTCTTATAAACGTAAATAGTTTGCTAACTCGTAAATCGACTTCGTTTTTAACTTAAAAACTTCTTGTAAACGTAATAAGTTTGCTAACTCGTAAATCGGCCTCGTTTTTAACTTAAAAACTCCTTATAAATGAAATAAGTTTACTAACTCGTAAATCGACTTCGTTTTTAACTTAAAAACTTTTTGTGAATGAAATAAGTTTGCTAACGCGTAAATCGACTTCGTTTTTAACTTAAAAGCTTCCAATGAATGTAATAAGTTTGCTAACGCGTAAATCGACTTCGTTCTTAACTTAAAAGCTTCTTATAAACGTAATAAATTTACTAACTCGTAAATCGAAACTCATTTGGAACTTAAGGTACTTAGTTAGCGTTTAATTCAAACTAGATTCGTAATTGAAGCTTGTTGAAACTTAAAGTAATAATCAAACTAGATTCGTAATTGAAGCTTATTGAAACATAAAGTAATAATCTCATTCAAACTAGCGTATAGCCCAAACTAAGTTTCATAATAAACTCATTTTGCTACCCAAATTTTGCTCGTTTGAAACTCTTTTTAAACTTAAAGAAGGGTGCTTAAGCAAATTAAAACTTTAAATCGTTCTCAGCTTACTGCCATTCAAAACTTAGAGTACTTGACTTGCTTATGATTCAAACAAGGTTTCTTTATAGTTTTCAACATAAACGCTTGTTAAAATCATAATGGGTTTACTAGCTCGTAATTCGAAACTCAATCGAAACTTAAATAAGCATATTGCACACAATTTAGGCTAAATTTCATAATTAATACTTTAAGATGCCCTTTTTCAGATTGATTAAATCCTTTTAAACATAAGGAGAAGTTATATACAAACCAACACCTTAAAACATTTTCGAAGCCACGTTTAGTTCACTTTTAAACTCCCTAAACCTATCGACTATTCAGTCGAGTCACTTATTGAGTAGTTCGATGATTTAAGATTTCTTTTAAGCTACAAACATCCTCATAAACTATCAAACAATTGGCAAGTATTTAAAAGCATTCGCAATCATGAAAACAAGCTTTCTAAATAACCCTTCTATTAAAAGAAGTCTACAATTTCAAGAATTGGTCACATACTGTCATGTAGCACATTGGGGGAAAGGCGTTCGCACATAGCACATTCACACACTTCATAGCACGACTTGGTAGATTCTGCCCAATAAGCCACACATGGCCTCGCAATCCACACGATTGCACTAATCACAACCCAGGCTCCCTCCTCACACAACACCGACCACAAGAACCTCAAATTTCTCATCAGTTCCACCTCAAACCGTCTAACTACCAACTCGTTTCAATATTACATAATTCAATCAATTAATTCGCAAAAACATTATTCACAAGCATAATGTTCATATGTAATCACTCAAATAGACTTTAAACATGCTCAAACTAATTTTAGCAACGATTTCAGAGTACATTCTGCCCATTCTGCAATTCTCCAAATTGACAAATTAGCCAGCATGCAAGAATCCGAAATCAATATCATCATCATAATTACCCATTTTCTGTTCTAAATTCTCTAAATACTAATTACTAGCTCAGACTCCAACATGCATCAACTAAAATCAGTAAAATTCATTGGAAATTAGTAATAGTTTACGAGATGAGAAACACCCACCTTGATTCCAGGCTAATGACCCGATTTAAGGGTTTTTGGGGCTGAATTTGGGTGCTTTTGAACCTGGAAATTTCTTCCTTTTCTGCTGCAATAGTCAGACCCGAAACAAGCAACCATTCGCGAATTCTTCCCTCCCTATCGTTGCTACTACTGATGCTACTTGTTGCTATAGTTTTGGGGCTCAATTTACAGAGAAATGGAGTGGTTGTGGAGTAGAGTTCATGGCCGATTCTGGGCACACGTCCGGTGCTCCAAACCCTAGCTAGAACTGACCGAAAACGTGGTGGCCGCTCTGCTTTCACCTCAAATTCGCAGCAAGGAGTTTGTACGATTCTGGGGGGAGGTTGAATGGGAGTCTCTCTGAGGTTGGGATGCGTGGGAGGAGAAGCAGAGAAGGGAAGGTGATGGTGCTGGTTTTTTGTCAAGAGGAAGAAGGAGATGAAGAAGGAAGAGGGGGCTGTCGGGTGGAGAGGAGAAAGAAAAGGACTAGGTGCCCTTTTTACAGAAATGCCCCTACTCCCTTTTTTTTGTCTATTGGTCAATTGCTTATTCAACTAAAAT
>JAKOGI010003467.1:22500-35000 GCA_029747015.1 Carnegiea gigantea | reverse complement strand
CGTCGACCCAGTCCGGAGCGCCGCGCCCACCGCGACTGTACCCGAAGCCCGCCTCCAAGGGGGACGCACGGGCAGGAGCTGCACCGGATGGACCGCTCTCCCCCCAAGATACCGCGACACGGCAAGGAGAGGAGTCCCTCAGTAGTTGAGGTTAAACGCCACCCTGACACCCACATCAAGGTGTCTGGGATAGCCACTCGGCCAACCGTGCTTCCCTTCTCATCCCCGTTTAGCGCCGAGATCATCAACGCTCTGCACTATGGGAGGGTCAAGATGCCAACTATAGATCTCTACGACGGGACCACGGACCCGGAAGAGCACCTGGGAGTTTACAAAGCCCAAATGTATGTGCAAGATATGGACGACGCGCCCTACTGCCGCTACTTCCCTGCTACCTTAAAGGGAGTGGTGCAGTCTTGGTTCAACGGTCTCACACCCCGGGGAGCATAACCTGCTTCCAAGACCTGGCCGATAAGTTCGTCAGCCAGTTCATTGTTAGTCGTAAGGAGAGGCGAACTAGCATCCACTTGTCGAAGATCAAGTAGGGGATGCAGGAATCCCTCGCTGAGTTCGTCAAACGCTTCCATCAAGAGGCGGTGCTAATTCCTGACCTGGAAGATGGCGCAGTATACACTTCTTTCTTGAATGGCCTTAAGAGTGGCCGCTTCAAGTTCTCTCTGGTAGAGCAGAAGGAGACAACGCTGGCGGAGGCCTTGAGGAAGGCCGCAGACTTCATCTGGGCTACTCAGATTTGTGCCGACAGCTCAGACACCCCGAAGAAAACGAAGGCTCCTGGGGATAGGGGCTTTAATCATGGCGAAAGGAATCCTGCCCCCCGGGACAGGAGGCCGCAGTTCTAGGCACCTGACCCTCGATTCACCACCGACGCAAGGAGCATCCTCATGAAGGTCAGGGGACATCCGATGCTGCATCGACCGCCTCCTATGACCGCACCCCCTAGACCTCAGAATGCCCGGAAGTATTGTGAATTCCACGAGCAGAGCGGGCATACCACGACCGAATGTCGAGAATTGAAAAAAGCTCTTAATGAGCTAGCAGACAGGGGGCAAATTAATCAATTTTTGAAAAGAGCCCACGATTCCTTCGACAAGAGTAGGCACCTACTCTGCCCCCGCCGCAGGATGAGTAATGTTCAACGGAAGTCGTGGCCACCATAGCGGGTGGCTACGTGGAGGAAATAGCTCAGTCGGCGTGGAAAGTCCAACTTAGAAGCGCGCAGCAAGTGCTCACTGTGGAGCAGGGATCCTGCGTAACGGCGCCCACGATGGTATTCGGGGGAAAAGATGCCCCGCGGTTTGTTTCCTCTCATAACGACCCTCTGGTGGTCCAGATGAAAATCGCCAGTACGATTGTGCGGCGAATCCTGGTCGACACGGGCGGCTCCGTGGATATTATAACTTAGGATTGCTTGAAGAGGCTCGCGCACCCAGGGCGCGACCTCGTCCCCTTGGTGAATCCTATCCCAGGCTTCGAAGGGCAGGAAGTCAATCCCACGGGAATGATTCACCTCCCAGTGCGCTTTGGCGACAAGAGCAAGTTCAAAAGCCTTAAGGTTGACTTTCTGGTAGTTGACGTACCCACGGCCTACAACGTAGTTATTGGACGGCCAACCCTCCACATAGTGAAGGCCGTTGTGGCCCGTACCTCCTCCAGTTTCAATTCGAAATGAATGACGGAAACATTGGGGAGCTCCGTGGGGACCAGCGGATGGCCCGGGAATGCTACCTGGTGGGCATAAAACCCCTCATAGAACGGACCAGAGAACGTGGGACCAAGGGACCACCCCAGACAGAGAAGTGGGCAAAGGCAGGGCCGGCCATTCTGGTCCCAGAGGCTTTGGTAATCTACACCCTCGCTTCTTCCGAACCCCCGCGGCCCGGCCAGAAGTCGCAGATGCGATGGAACACCTACCACTCGATGAAGGACAGCCGGAGCGTATCGTACAGCTCGGATGCGACATCGCGGTCAATGGCCGGTAATCAGTAGTTTCCCTCCTGCGAGAATACAAGGATGTTTTCGCCTTCGGACCAGAGGAGCCCCAACTGTGATGGAACACTGCTTAAATGCCGATCCTCGGCACAAACCGGTTGTTCAAAAGAAGCGCCATATGATCCCTGAACGGGCGGCCGCGACTAACACTGAGGTTCAGAAGTTCTCGAAGGCTGGCTTCATTCGAAAATGTCACTACCCCGAGTGGACATCGAATGTGGTGTTGGTCAAGAAGCCAAATGGGACTTGGAAGATGTGCGTGGACCTCACAGACCTAAACAAGGCCTGCCCAAAGGATAGCTACCCCTTGCCTAAGGTCGATAAGTTGGGGGACGCCACTGCCGGCCACACCCTGCTGAGCTTCATGGACGCATTCTTCAGGTATTACCAAATACCACTCTGCCCCGAAGATTAAGAAAAAACAGCGTTCATCACGGACCGCGGCCTCCACTGTTACAAAGTGATGCCCTTCGGCCTAAAGAACGCTGGGGCAATCTACCAGCGCTTGGTCAACAAACTATTCGAGCCTTTCATCGGACAAACAATGGAAGTATATGTCGATGACATGATAGTGAAGAGTAAAGCTGAAGAAGATCACAGCAGCGATCTGCAGAAGACGTTTGAGATACTCCGAGCGTTCAACATGAAGCTCAACCCGAAGAAGTGCGTTTTCGGGGTTCGGTTAGGAAAATTCCTCGGTTTCATGATTAGTCATCGCGGCATAGAGACAAATCCAGACAAATTCCAGGCCGTCCTAGATATGAAACCGCCCCGGAACATGCGGGAGGTGCAACGCCTAACGAGTTGCATAGCGGCTCTTGGTCAGTTCATGTCTCGTTCCGCAGACAAGTGCCAGCCCTTCTTCTGCATCCTGCACCAACGGAACAATTTCAATTGGGATGAGCAGGCGGACAAGGCTTTCCAGGCTTTGAAGACGTACTTGGCTCAGCTGCCAAAGATCGCCAGTCCCGCAGAAGGAGAAGTTCTGGTATTATATTTAGCTGTGTCAGAGCATGCGGTCAGCGCTGTCCTTGTGGCCGAGTGAGTGAGGGAGCAGATACCAGTGTATTACATAAGCCACGCCTTGGCAAGCGTAGAAGTGACCTACACCTCATCGAGAAATTTGCGCGCCTTGGTAATGGCCAACCGAAAGCTAAGGCCTTACTTCGAAGCCCATAACATCTTGGTCTTAACCGACCAACCCCTAAGGAACGTCCTGCAAAAATTGGACGCCCCGGGACGTCTCCTGAAGTGGGCTGTGGAGCTTTCCCGTTACGATCTTGCCTTCGAACCGTGGCGGGCCATCAAGGCCTTGGCATTAGCTAACTTTTTAGCTGAAAACACAGCCCCAGCTAAAAAAGATTCCCAACCACGGCCTTGGAACTTGTATGTGGATGGCTTGTCCACTAAAGACGGCAGTGGAGCCGGCCTCATCATTGAGAGTCCCACTGGGGCACGGTATGAACACGCCCTTAAGTTCATGTTCAAAGCGTCTAACAACGAGGCCGAGTATGAAGCTCTCTTCACGGGGATTGAGCTTTGCTACACCGTAGGTGCTGACTACGTCCAAGCCTTATCTGATTCCCAGCTCGTCGTAAGCCAACTTAATGGGACGTATGAGGTGAAGGACGAGGTCATGGCCGTGTACGTTCGGTGAGTTCGCGAGGCCACCAAGTTATTAAAACATTTCTCCATCGCGCACATTCCACGTTCGGAGAATCGACAGGCAGACGCCCTGTCCAAATTGGCAAGCTCTTCTGATGACGGAAAGCCCAAGAACATCCAATGGGAGACTTTAACGGAAATGAGCATCGACTTGCATAAGGTGCTATGGCTAGACAGAAGCTCGACATAGATGGAGCCTATTCGCGCGTACCTCACTGACGGAACGTTGCCCGCGGACCTCAAGGAGGCTGACAAAGTAAAGAAGAGATCGAATTGGTTCATATTATACAAGGGGATTCTTTACAAGCAATCTTTCGCCCGGTCTCTTCTACGGTGCGTGACCCCGATGGAGGGAAAACGGAACTGCATGAAGGCATTTACAGCTCGCACGCAGGAGGCCGTGTGCTAGCCATCACAGCCATACGAACCGGCTACTGTTGGCCTAGCTTGCGAGAGGACGCAATGACGCTGGTGCGGACTTGTGACAAGTGTCAGAAGTTCGCGCCCATTCAACGAGTCCCCTCCACCACTATGACACCGATAGTCAGTCCCCTTCCATTCGCCACGTGAGGAATGGACATCCTCGACCCTTTTCCCAAGGCTACAGGCCAACGCAAGTACCTCTTTGTGGTTGTGGACTACTTCACCAAGTGGATCAAAGTCAAAGCCATCGCATCCATAACCACCACTGAGGTGCGTAAATTTATATGGCGTAACATCATCACCCGATTTGGCATCCCTCGTGCCATAATCTTCGACAATGGTCGGTAGTTTGACACTAGCAAGCTCACGGACTACCTCAATAATTTGGGTTGCCAAGCCTTCTTCACGGCCATGGTGCATCCCCAAACTAACGGCCAAGCCGAGGCGGCCAATAAATCCATCCTCCACGGTTTGCAGAAAAAGCTCGACTACGCGAAAGGCAAATGGGTGGACAAGCTGCATGGCGTCCTATGGTACCTCTGCACCACAGAGAAGACTGTTATAGGAGAGACCCCATTCATGCTCGCATATGGTTCCGAGATTGTCTTGCCCATCGAAGTGGCCCTCCATACTCATCGGTTGACAACTTTCCAAGAGGCATTAAATAACGCAACACTACGTGAAGCCCTCAACCTTCTCCCCTCCATTCGCGGTGATGCCCTTCTCTGCGAGGCTCTCTACAAACTTCGCATCATATGGCTACACAATCGCACAGTGAAGATTCAACCTATCCAAGTCGGCGATCTCGTTCTTCGGCGCACGAAGGCTATTGCTCGCACAGGGGAGCACGGCAAATTAACTGCCAACTGGGAAGGTTCGTACAAGGTCACCTGGCAGATCCACCCCAGCACATATCGACTGGAGACCCTCTAGGGTGCCCCCATCTTGCGGGGCTGGCATAGCAGCAATCTAAGGAAATATCACATTAAAGTCTAGGTTTGTTCTTTTCTTTTTTTTTTTCTCTGACATGTACCCAGTGCACTATTCGTAACGAATATCTAGGCCCGGGCGGCCACTCTTTGCACACTTGTCTACTTCTTGCTCCAATCTGAGCGCGGTCGCCAGACTCTGAGCCCCATTGGGGGCTAAGGGTCCCTGAGGATGGCCTTCTGGTCGGTCGCCACACTCTTAGCCCCTCTGCGGGCCACGGGTCACTGAGTACGGCCTTATGACTGGTCGCTACACTCTTAACCCCTTTGCGGGCTAAGGGTCCCCGAGTATGGCCTTTTGGCTGGTCGGTACACTCTTAGCCCCTCTGCGGGCTAAGGGTCCTTGAGCACGGCTTTATGGCTGGTCGCTACATCCTTAGCCTCTCTGCGGGCTAAGGGTCCATGAGCACGACCTTATAGCCGGTCGCTACACTCTTAGCCCCTCCGCAGGCTAAGGGACCATGAGCACGGCCTTATGGCTGGTTGCTACACTCTTAGCCCCTCTGTGGGATAAAGGTCCTTGAGCACGGCCCTGAGCACGGCCCTAGGCCAGTCGCTACACTCTCAGTCCCACTGCGGGCTAGGGGTCCCTGAGCACGGCCTTAGGGACGGTCGCCAGACTCTGAGCCCCATTGGGGTCTAAGGGTCCTTAAGCACGGCCTCTTGTTCTTTTGCTTGGGGGCTGCTATCATGAGGATGAAGGAAGAATGAAGTACAAGTGCAAACGAAAGAACAAGTGGAAAATATAAAGGCGAACATGGCAGAACGATGAAAAGAAGGGAACATTCTTTCATTAAGTATGAAACAAAACAAAACACAGCTCCTTACAGCCATTACCGAAACAGAAAGCAAAAACAAGCATAAACAAAACAGGGGGACGGGGACTACATGTTGGGTTCTCTGCTGTCCTCGCGCTCTTCCTCCTCGGACGCGCCGACCTCAGCTTTTAAGGGATTGGTGGCCTCGTCCTCAGCAGCCTCACCCTAGGACGAATGAGGGATAAACTCCACCTCGTCAGGATCGCGGCCCTCCACAGCGGCCCGCTCACGCTTGTCCACAAAGCGCAGGTAGGCCTCAAAATACCAGTCGTCTGCAAATTCGCCTGCAAGGGTTTGCACGACCTTGCAGAGGTATCCGAGGGCGTCGGAGCAGCCTTGCTGGTAGCCCTGCTCCTTGGCTTGGACCGCATCAGCCGCGACCTTCTCCAGCTGACGCTGCAGCTCTTTCTTCTCGGTCTCGCGGCCCTCTAGGTCCTCCTGCAGCCTATCACAGCGTCTCTGATATCGAGAGACGAGCCCCTCTAGCCGTCGGCACTCTGCGACGGCCTTCACCCCCTGGGCAAAGACCTCAACCATGGTCATCTCCTCTTCGGACACCTTTGGTGGGTCTGAAGCCTGAGGGGCCGCCAAGTCCCAGGATTTGACTATGTCTTGGACAAGAGAGAGCTTGACGCCCGGGTTCGCCTTGATCAAGTTAGCTGAGGGCCGCGGGGTGAGGGAAGAGGCGCCGCCAGCGACTGCGGCCACAGCTCCTGCAGCTTTGGAAGGAGTTTGGTGGCCCTGCCTGGCAGGAGTCCGTTCCCCTGACGACCGGCTCCCCGATTGGTGAACAGCCAGTTGGCCAGCCCTTGCTTCCTCCACCTGCGAGGGGACGGAGGCCCCGATCTTGCTAGATTGTCCCTCAGTCCTTTGCTTCTTGCGGACCCGCAAACTCACAACGGGCCTCTTTCCGCAGGGTACAAGGGAGGGCGCCTGCAGGAAAAAGTTTAAGTCTATGTCCCAAGAGAAATTAAGGGAGGAAGGGCACATAAGGTCGTATACCATACCTTTTTGGCCTGCTGGGCAACAAGGAGCTGCCTCTCCTCCTCCCGCTTATGCTCGGCAGCGGCTGCCACTTGCTCAGGAGTAGCATCCCCAGTTTTAAAGACCATCAGCCGGGCCCTCGCTTGATCTGCATAAAACAAACAGGAAGTCAGGTCAGCACCAAACATAAAACAGGCTAGTATTGGGACGACTAAGTACCCTTGGTGAAGTTCTTAAGGATCAGAAGACCGGCCGCGGTGAGAAAGAAGTCGTTAGCAAAAAACTTTAGTTTAGGGAGCCAGTTTAACGGCTCTCGGTCACTAGACTTGCTTTTTCTCTTCTCGGGCCCCTTCACCGACTCAATCGCTTGAGTCATGAACCTAGAGATGGGCCGAGACCTATCGTCTTCGCGAATATAGAACATAAAGTAACAGGCAGTTTGTCGTTCCTCAGCCGTGGGTTCCCCGAAGGGGTTCCGAACCGGTTTCCCCTCATTCCAATCAGGAACATCGCCCTAACCTGATTCCCGACGTAGGAAGAGGAAGTCGTACTTCCAATACTTCAGTTTTGACTTCTTTTCAATAGTCGTCATGAAGCTCGGCCTATTGTTGAAGCAGCACCACCCCAAGTCCCCGGTCTCCTTGGGGGCCCTCTGGACCGTGTGGACCAGGCCAAATGCCCGAGCCGAGCAAGTTAGGCCGCGCAATTCACAAGTTGCGATGAAAGAACAAATGTTGTGCCAGGACGTGGGCACAATCTGCGCAGGTACCAGCACGTACTTGTTCAGAATCTCCTTGATCACGGGATGCAAGGGAAAACGGTATATTGCTATACACTTGGCAGACGGTTCATTCACGGTGGCATCTGGCTGGGGAATCACGAAAGAGTACTCGGCGGGTAAGAGGTACTGCTTCTCGAGGGCCGACCTCTTTAGCTTGGTAACGGCCTTAGGGTCAGGGAAGTGGCTCCTCAAACCATCCTGTGGGTCCGAGCGGGTTGGAGCCCCAGGGAACTTTGACCCTTCGGCCATGATCTCTGTTACTGGAGGTGTGCGGCCGTTTCGTTTAGGCACCGAACTACCTGGTCCTAATGATGATTCAGTGGAGGAGCTTATCGAAGCTCCTTCCGAGGACAAGCTCCTCGAAGAATGCCCAGAGGCAGAGCTGGGTGAGCCCGACCGAAAGGAAGTGCTAGAATTAGAGGAGGCCACCTTGGCCTCCGGGTTGGACTGAGGAGGAACTGAGTAAGGATTACCTAATGAGCCCTCAGCTAACAGCTCGTCCGGTGACTGGATACGTGGAGTAGACTTCGTCTTTGCCATCCTGCGAACCTGGAAGTCGGGCACATAGTTAGCTATGGTGATCTTCCAAGGGTACGTCACCTCCACCTCAGGGCTAAGAATGTTGGGGGTGGAGGAGTACTCGCAACTAGACCACGAGGGGTTGCCCGGCTCAAAAAGGGGAACGACATAGGGAATCTCTTTCGGCTCCTTATACTTATTCTTTCGGGTGACGCCAGCCACCACCCGACCATCAATAAAGGCCGGGAGGTTGGAGAATTACGGTGCCGACCCTCCATTTGGGGTCCAGCTTGCCCTTCACGGACGTCCCCACTTGACGAGCAAGATGACGACATAATATATAACAAATAGTGCTTTGAGAGGGCGTAAACGTATACCTGTAAACGATGAAGACTTAAAGACCTGGTTGAAGATGGGGATGAGCCTTCAAGCAACCCTTTGAAGATGCAAAGAAAAGGCTTGAGGCGTTACAGTGAATTTCAAGGGAGAGTGGGGAATAGGAATCAGAGCCTCTCTCTCTAAAAACTTGTTTCTCTCTCTAGAAAATGAGAATGTGAGGAACACAAATGACCTCCCCCGATGGATACTCACCCTTATATAGAGCGAAGAAGTGGGGCACATACCCTAATGCACCTCGACGGACGCACCTCTTCTCAACCGACAGCACGTGGCGCTCCATCAAAGGCACGTCACCGACGGCGATTGAGGGCACGGACCTCTGGGCATGTACCAACAAACATGGCCGAGTCGCCGGTTGCTATACCCTTAGCCCCTCTGCGGGCTAAGGTCAGCTAGGAGCGGCCTCATGGCCGGTCGCTACGCTCTTAGCCCCATTGGGGGCTAATGGCCCTCGAGCACGGTCTCATAGCTGATCACTAGACTCTCAGTCCCACTGGGGGCTGGAGGTCCCTAAGCACGGCCTCTTGTCCAGTTGCTACACTCTTAGCCCCATTAGAGGCTAAGGGTTTTCGAGCACGGCCTTAGGGCCGGTCGTTAGAATCTTGGCCCCATTGGGGGGTAAGGGTCCACGAGCACGGCCTCATGGCCGGTTGCTACGCGCTTAGCCCCATTGGGGGCTAAGGGCCCTCGAGCACGGCCTCATGGCCAGTCGCTAAACTCTCAACCCCACTGGGGGCTGGGGGGTCCCTAAGCACGGTCTCTTGTCCGGTGGCTACGCTCTTAGCCCCATTGGGGGCTAAGAGTCCTCGAGCATGGCCTCAGGGCCGATCGCTACACTCCTAGCCCCACTGGGGGCAAAGGGTCCTTGAGCACGGCCTTATGGCTGGTCGTTATACTCTTAGTCCATCTACGGGCTAAGAGACCCTGAGCATGGCCTTATGGCCGGTCGCTACACTCTTAGCCCCTCTACGGGCTAAGGGTCCTTAAGCACGGCCTCATGATCGGTCACTACACTCTTAGCGCCTTTGCGGGCTAAGGGTTCTCACAGCCTTCTCACATTACATAAAGACAAAGCATTGTGCACGAGAACAAGATTTTCATTACGATGTTCACACTAGTATAAGCGGCTAAAAAGGAAACGGGACGATACTAAAGGTGCAAATCAAAACCTAAGTCTACTCCTCGTCGCTAGAAGGGGCAGGAGGATCGGCCGATCCTGAACCCTCCCCCTGGCCGTCGCGAGCACCCTTGACATCCATCTCATCCGGCTGGTGGTGAAATTGCGCTCTCCGGATTACTTCATCCATGATACGCATCCAAACCTTGAAGGTCAACCACCTCAAGCCCACTAGTAACGACTTCATTCTCTCAGCCGTGTACTCGTGAACCACGCCGAGCTCAAACATCTCGTTCAACAACATAGCATAGAACGTCGCCTGAACGATCTCAGGTAGCTCCAACTCAGCGGCCGCAGCCTCGGCCAATGAAAAGCACGGGCACAACATGTTGAAGTCCTCAGGAAGAAGGCGAGGCGGACGTGAGTCCAGCGCTAAATGAAGGTCTCCCTGACGTAGTTAGCCATCTCTCTCATACTGCGGATAGGAGGAAATGCCATACTTACAGTGCAGACAATCAATGATAGCTCTTCCTGCGAATAAACACTAAAGTGAACCATGAGGGAGAAGAGCGATGTATTTATAGGGGAAAAATTGGGGGAGCTGAAAGGCTAGGGAAACTCCGAAGGACCCAGTGGCCAATCCATCTTAGACACGTGTCCATCCAACCAAGCACAAAAAAAAAAGAAAAGAAAAGAGAAGAGAGAGAGACAGAGCAGAGAGTACGGCCTTTATTAATAATTAGCATAAGTAGTACAGGGCAGGATTAGAGGAAAACATGAAATGGGGAGGGGGGCGCTCCCTACTGCTCCACACTAACTTAGGGGGAGGCTGCACCCTCGGGAGCCGCATCGTCGGCCGCCACTCCTTCACTCGAACTCTCCCTTTGACGACCGCCCCTCGCGCCCTCGCTCGAGCCACTCTTCAGACAGAACTGAGCCTCGTAGATTCGGTCGCTGAACAGCCAAATCCACGATTCGAATACTCCCCAACGCAGCTCAGTAAGGACTACCTCCAATGACCGAAGCCTCAGTCCCTGCAGCACACTAAGCTTCTCGGCCTCGTTGAGAAGCATCGCGTAGAAGATCGCCTGCGGTAGTTCTGGAAGCTCATAGTGTTCGACCGCCAGTTCAGCCACGGCCAGATCAAAGTCCGGACACAGGGATCGAAAGTCTTTTGGAAGGGACGATGGGGGGAAGGCCTTCCCCCGTTGGTCCCACGAAAAGCGACGGATGACAAACTCACTCATTGCTTTAGTATCAAGGGAACACAGAAAGGCCATGAAGAGAAGTTAGATAACAGTTATTGCCGAATAAGGAAGTGGGGAAAGCACTACACTGAGGGTTGCCTTTTATGGTGGGGATGGCGACAGTTTCATGCTGACCCTGTGTAAGCCTCGTAACTCGTACATTTATGGACAGGGGCACCGGGACTGTCCATTTTCAGAGCTCGATTCCCAAGGACCTCTGGATGCATGGTGATTAAAAACGATGGTCCACATTCTACCTGACTGCTCATTAGACTCGACGTACAGGTAAAATGTGGGGGGCTAAGTGATTTGGGAAAAATCCGATTTTTTCCCAAAGGGCTTCTTCCACCTCCATTTCACAGACCAGGCCCTTAAGGGGGTATTGGGCCCAAGAGGCATCTTCCCAGGGTTACCCTCAGGCCCATGCTTACTCAGGGGCCCAGAGCGCAACCCTAGGGGCCTCCTCTGGACCCAACTGCACCGAGACCGGCGGCCCATATGGGCACTTCAGGTAAAGTTACAACTTTACCCTTTCCTGAGAGGGCTATAAATAATGACCTGGTTCCCTCGGGAAGGGAGTTAGCAACTGTGGACACTGAATTGACATTGCATCTTCCCCTTTGACCTTTGACTTGGATATTGAACTGACTTGACCGTCGGAGAGGCATTCCCCGGTCCACAACCCGAGGGTTGCCTTTTTTGCAGGTCGGGCCACGCGAAGGCGAGGACGACGAAGTGTTGATTCCCAACTGTCAGATAAACCCCTCCCTTCGTCCTACGTCATCAGCAACCGTACCTCAAAGGATTTCCTCCGACATCAATATATATATATATATATGTATATATACATATATACGTATATACATTTATATATATACACATATGTGCATACATACATATATATATATATTATATATATATCTATATATCTATCATATATATAATAATATATATATAGACACACACACCCACACAGATATATATATACACACCACACACACACCACAACACACATATATATATATATATATATATCTATATTATATTATATATATGTTGTGTGTGTGTGTGTGTGTGTGTGTATGTATATATGTGTATATATATTTATACATATGTGTGTGTGTGTATGTACACACACACACACACACACACACATATATATATATGTATGTATGTATGTATGTATGGAAGGAGTCAAGTGAGCACTTCCCTTTGAGTGAGCACTTCAAATCTCAGCCGTTAGATTTCATTTTAAGGGCTTAGATTAAAAAGCAACTTAAGACAATTAAAAAAAAACTGAAATTAGTCAAGTGGGGGGGGCGGGGACGAAATCTTCTCTCTCCTCTCTCATCTCACTGACTCTCTCCTCTCTCTCTTCAAATGCTCTGCCCTCTTTCTACAGCCCAACTCTTTCATCTCTCTTACTTAAATCAACCAGCTCCATCGCCACACCTACAACTCGCTGCCTGTGACAACCGAAGAATGCCACCGAAAACGCCCCCACCGTCATGAACTCCAGCCACTAAACCACCACAAATCTGCGAAATC